>JAECUM010059638.1:0-15146 GCA_016617855.1 Megalonaias nervosa
ATAAACGGACCCTTACCAGATTTTGACTTAACAGGATTTGCTCACGTAGAATCATTCGAGTTTAGAGAAGATCTCCATGCGATTATTTATATTTGGTTCGGAAAACATTTTTCAGAGCGATGTTGGGTTCCGATAGTACTATTGCGATATATGCTTGATGCTGGATTTTTAATATCGTTGAGAGTAACTGAAGTGATTATATCGTATAGTTCACAGAAGCAAGTTTGGTTACCAGAACCGGACAGATTTAATATCGATGATGCCAGGAAAGAATTCCCTGATATTGATGAAGATCATGTCATTAAAATAAGTAAATGCAGAAACGAGTACGATGAAAAACTTGCAAAAGATCTTGGTAGAAAGATAATCGGTAAGTTTACTCAAGGTGGTTCATACGATTATAAACGATATTGTACAAGACTGATTATGGACGATGCTGAACTAGATTTTATAATCGCTGATACAACGGAGAAAAACACATTTATAAACAGATGTAATGCTTATTTATCAGATGGAACAAAACTAGGTACCATTGTGAGCTATCTTGATGGCGATTCACCACAGTTTACTCATTTAAGATCTTCGATGTTAGCTTATGTTTCGATAAACCTACTATCGATGATAAATAAATTTCCTCGTCACGCTGTCAGAGTCGCTACGGATTCATTTTATGTACACAAAAAATATGAAGATTTATTAAAACTCGGTAATGGTGAATGGGGGGCATGGAGGATAATAAAACAAGAAAATATACTTAGTTATTCCGAATCTGCCGATGTTGAAATTGCGGAGACATATTACAAAATAATAATCAAATATCAAAGTCATCTGCACCATCTGTGTATGATCCTGTATCTAGACATAAAACCGTTTATCTTAATGGGTGTGGAGGGTCAGGTAAAACAACTCGTGCGATTAACTTATTTATGAATAATAACTCAGATATAATTGTTTTGACACCTACACATAAACTTGCTAGAGAAATAAAGCAACGAGGAGTAAAATCATGTACATACCATAGTTTCTTTAGATGGTGCGGAGATACATGGACCCCATCGCGGATGGGTGAAAATATATACCTAAGTATATTATATGGGACGAGATATGCACGGTGTCGTTAGAAACACTAAAAACATTTCTTGATTGGTTGTTATTGAAGAATACTGCTGTGATTATGTGTGGCGATCATGGTCAACCACCACCCTTTGTTGGACAGTCTCCACATGAATGGTTAAAGAATAACGTAGATTATTACGAAGAAATAAATGATGACCACTGAGCTATTGATGAACCGCTGAAGGAACTTAAAAGATTAATCAGACTTCAGCCAGATCAAATACAATGCGAAATTCTGCGTAAAGTAATTGCAGAAACTTCTATGAATGAATTTTGGATTTTATGGAGGCCTGCTGATTTGATAGTCGCAAGTAGAAAGATAGTTCGTGATGAACTGCAAATGAAATTATTTACGTTACATAAAGAAAAGTTTCCGAATCTACATGTACCTTTGTGTTATCGCCCATCAGATACTCGACGACAAAATATTGAAGTTGAAATACCAGGTGCCTTGGTTCCACCGAGGGTACAGAATCTTGTTTTGAATGATATCGTGTTGGTTGCTGTTGATATTGTTGAGAGCGCGTTGAACATGGATAAATCGCCATGGACGTTAGGATATGCTATAACAATTCACTCGTCGCAGGGATTAACTATAACTGATACTAGAATTTGGATTGTAGATGATCGTATTGAATGGTCGAATTTAGTCTATCTCGCCGTATCTCGAGTCAGGAAAATATCGCAACTACATAGGGTTATTGTAGATTACGTAATAACTGAAGAAATCACTAACAATATCGATATCAATAAAAAAATTAGTCAGCTATAAACAGTGTGACAAAAAAAATAAACGTGACTTTGATCTTGATGCTGAATTTATTATAACACTAAAACAACTACAGAATAATCATTGCGCAAGTTGCAACTGTAATATGTCATGGCAGTGTTTTAATCCAAGACAATTTACCGTAGACAGAATTAATAGTGATCTCGGTCACACACGTGATAATGTGATGCTGACCTGTCTTGAATGTAATCGACGTCGAGGTTCTGGACGTTTACAAAATTGAGCTTGGTAGTAATTGTGTATCCTCAGGAATTACTTGCAATTGTTCACGTACAAATCCACGTTGAGGGGCTGTAGAATCTAGTCTGTAGATTGGAGGTCTACCAGTGGATCTTACCACGCTAGAAATTTTATGTGTAGTCACGCTCCAGATAGGATCGGTTGCTCTTCTTTTACCACCTTCAAGTTCGCTAGGTTCATATAAATATCTTACAGTTACATTACCTAATACTGGTTGAGAGAAAGATTCACGTCGTTGTATTGGTATATATTTTTTTTGATCGCATTAGAAGGTGTCATGGAAGCTGCACGAGTAATTTCATCATTTAACGCAGCTATCACACTCGGTAATCTTGCAACCCATTCACGTGATCTATCCTTAATGTCAGTAGATATTTCCTTTACATATTGGTATCCAAATAACCGCTCAGCAAATGTTCTATTAAATCGTTCAACGATTGCCTGATCACGATGAATTTCAGTATGTCCTCGTCTAATTTTAACGTTATGTTTCTTCATCAACGATGATACTACTCCAAGAAATTCTTTACCAGGATCAACTTGTAATAACCGTGGTCATCGTAGACCACCACGTTGATAAATGCGTTCAAACGCAGATGCAACTTCAGATGCTGTCTTTGTTGATAATGGCTCCGCTTCTTTGTATCTACTCGCAACGTCAACGACAGTTAACGCGTATCTATACGTGTATTGACGTCTACGTGTTTCAATGGTATCGTGTGGTAAAAATAAAATATCTGCTTGATGAACTTCATTAGGAACGCTAACATCAAAATGCGCGTACTGAATTCTTTTAGGTGGACTTAGGAAGATTTGCCATATTGCCTGTCATGCTAACCATGATGCAGCGACATCACGTGAAACTTTTGCTGCTTCGGCGAGTTTACTAATCGCTGCTTTACCTCTCCAGAATCCTCTCGGGGAATAATAAATAGATTCCATTATGATAGTTATATAATTAATTACCAGCCCCTAGCACTAGTTTACCTTTCATAGCAGATTTCACTAGAAAGTTAGCGAGAGATTCTCTGAAAGATTTATTAGGTATAGAATTTAATGCATGAATCAATTTCACATCTGCGAGATGTCGTTGTTGCAAATCCTTACTTTTATACGCGACATCATGAACGTGACATGCTTGATCAATCTTATTTACTGGATACTCTCCTGGTTTTGGTTGATCTTGGTTATCGAGTCTGATATCGAGACGAGTTCCAGGACCACAATAATTCTATCCGGGTAAATGTTTCTCACCGGGGTATTTAGCCCATGGAGCTCCTGGTAATTTTCCTAATAAAGCTGCGATATCACCACCTGTCTTTGTCGGAATAAATTTATATTTCTTGGTGCCACATTTCACACACTTACCTGTAAGTGCGCGTCTTTTATTTTTTGTTGTTATTGTCGTTAATTCAGTAGTAGGTGTAGATGCTCTGCATCGAACACAATACAGACTCATATTATTTATTATATGGATATAATTGACTTTTCTGCGACACGAAAACAAGAGCCAGTAAAACATCACCCGGCGCTACCAAATTCTATCAGAATGATTATAATAGGCCCATCTGGAAGTGGAAAGACGCAATTATTGCTCAATCTAATAATGAGATGGCTTAAGTGGGATAAATTATATTTGATAGCGCCACCTGTAGATGATCAGCGATGTTACGAAGTACTTAAAGATTTTAATGAAAACGCAAAATTGTTGCATGAAGACAGTGAAGTCATAGACTTTATTACTGATATTGATGAAGCGCCATCCGTAGATGATCTGGATGGATTCATTAATAACCTCGTGGTATACGATGATGTCATGCTGGACAAACAATCCAATCCAGCTCGGATATTTTCACGAGGCCGTCACAAAAACACAGACGTGATTCATGTTACACAGCGTTATACACAAATTCCAAAAGTGATCAGGGATAACTGTAACATTTTAGTTGTGTTCAACGGAGTTGATAATCATACGCTGCAAAATATTTATTATACTTGGTGTTCTGGGGACATGGACATGAACAAATTTAAAAATTTCTTTTCAAAAGCACAAGCTGCTCCCCTTGGTTTTGTAACAATAAATTTACATGATCCGAGGTCAAGATATCGTAACGGACTTGATACAATTTTTGGATAAAAACCATAGCAGCAGGGAGGGTGAATGACATACGCGTAGTGACCAACACGTGAAAAAATCAGAAAAAATCTGGTCAATTAGAGAAGTTTTTACTGTTAAGGCAAAAACTTTTTTTTCAGCCTTCGTAGGAACCCTTAATTTTCAAAAATAAGGTCTCTACAAAGTTGTAGGGTTCACCCTCCCTGCTGCTTCATCTTTGTTAAATACACATGCGTGTTGCATACGTGTCTCACCAAATCTTCTATTTTTAGCTTTAATACCAACATTCATACCAGAACGAGATCAAAAATTTTATTTTTAGTCAGATCCCGCACTGGAGTGAAAGCATTGAGAAAATAATGAAACTAGTGGTAGACATTGCGTAAAATTAAAGCTAATAAATGATTTGTTTCCAAAATAAACACAAATATATACAAATTATTAGTTATAATCGAACATAGAAAACTTAAAATATCTTAAAACCATCGTCGTTTGCCAGCATCAGCTTTTCACAAGTGCTACAAAATTATTAGTGCTAGGTGACACTATTAACGTGACATTACTAAATATGAAAATTAAAAGACATTGTCACAAAGCTTAAACTCATAACTTACCAATTCCAAGGTGTACAAGCAAATTTCTAATGTAAGTTTCGTCTCCTATTTAAATCGCCCTGCAAAGTGGAACTTTGGTTTTCTTCCTTGCTAGTTATTCGCGCTCACTAGTTTTAAGAAAAATGTCTGTACCTGCTCATACATGTATTTATGTACATTATCTACCGACATACACGATAAAACCTACCATTGTAATAATTTCATCCGCTTTGACATTTCAATGTTTGCAATAGTTTTTGTCAGTATTAAGAAATTCGTTTTTGGTGCTCCGTTTTAAATTTAGTGAGAAATTGATGATGCTACAAAAGCCAAAGAGAAGAAAATATGTGTTTAAAAAGTTGACTGTTCGCGTTGTGATACCTAATGGATCTATGTACTGCTTGCATGATACTCGCATATCTGTTTGTACAGATTTTAAATTGACTGAGTATGTACTAAGTTAATAGGTTATGATAATTTTCAGCTTCATATCACTGTTGTCATACATAATTTTGCAGGTAAAGCTAGCTTAGAAATACTCTAGCCCCCGTACTAGAATGTAATGTCCATATCTCTGAAGGTTATACAGTATATGTTAGTTATCTGCGTTTTAAGTTGAACTAGCCATGTCATTGGGGAAACAAATTACGGGATAAATGCAACTACGCTGCATTGTAGGAATAGCATTTTATATCAGTGTGTGGGATCTGAGTTTAATAGATACATCAGAATATCGAGTTATCTACAATACATAGAACGTTTCACAAGCTGCTTTATAGCCACTCATTTCTCCACATATTCGTGTAAAATACAATGCTATTCTGCATAGGTGACTAGGATTTTACAAATAGGAAATACTGTTTTTGTTTAAAAGTTCATTTTATATTCATAAAAACAATTCAACAACAGGAAGAATTGTATGTATAGTAAGTATTGCAATTCGTAATATATAGAAAATACATATTTTTCACAATATTTACTTAGGTTTGTGAAAGTCTTTTATATATCTCCGAAAGTCGTTATTCATGTACAAATTTAACGTTTCTTCACAAATATATAAAATTATTTCTTCTGAGAATCCGAATTAACGCAAAAGAAAGAATTCAACATTTGTAAAGGGAGACTATATTATACACAAGTTAAACTATTTTCAAACATGTACAATAAAATCTAAAATGGTAACAAAGACAATATTACACACTAAAACGGATAACCATGTCAAACGTTTTGCATTATTCATTCTTTACGGATACTCTTTTGCATATATCAAAAACAATAATTTTTAATCTGTCAAATAATCTTACTTTACATAGCTTTCTCTACATTCTTTGAAATAGTTTCCCTTTTTCATGCATATGAAATAAAATATTGTTCTCACTTACGTAAAACAAATTATTTCAAATAGCAATTTACACATGTAAAAACGGCATTTTATATTGAAAATGTTACCAGCAAACAGGAACATAGTAGGAGAATTAGTTTTGCTTAGGAAAACCTCCACATTGTAACATATTATACAGATGTGGCGGAAAATCGGAAAATTCTTGAGAACAAAATTACCTGTATATGGAATATTTTAAAAGAAACTGTTTTGCGTTTTCATTCATGTAGAAACACAATAACCTCGAGGATCTTAAATATCATTTAACCATATAAAAGCATTTCCAGTCCATAATGATGATACTGTTTCGCAAAGAAGCCCTGGTTTGACACAAGGTCTTCTGTTCCACCTATATATTGCAGATTTCTAGGGTCTTTTCAGAAGTGTAGCAATTTGTATTATCTGAGAATCTAACATAAGACCAGAATATTGTGCCGTATAGATTTCAATTGTCTGCATGGTTAAGTTTGTTGGGGGCTCGACAACATAGTAGTTGATGCATTTAATAGTGTGTGAATGGCGGTTTTAACTTTTGGTTGCTGATATAAGTCAGGGCCTTCTATCCGCCACGACTTTGGCTCACACGCGTGAGCACGTGAACCCGTGGATTGTAATATGTAACAGTTATCAATATCTGACAGTGCAAGAGGACAAAATCATGGGATATAGAAAGTGGTGACTGCATCAGTAACAGACTAAACCGCCATTTACACATTAATATCTGGGCACGAAAACTTTCAAGTGCTCCAAGACATTTGACCTTTTTGGATACACACACAAGGTCTGGTCGTATTCGAGTTGGTATAATGATCAGTGGTATGTAATTTGAGTTTATTTGGACTGACGCAATTATTAAAAGATATTTTATTCAGCTTTCCAACTAAGTTGTATGATGGTGAGAAGAATGAGGCTTTTACATGTAAAGCATGAATTAACATTTAGAATTAATATAGAGCCAACATTCACGGTCCGTGAATTTCTTAGATATAAGTTGATATTAACCATGTACCACACCACGTAGGAGGGAGATAAAACGGCGGGGGCTGGAAAAGAAAGACAGAGACTGAACAAATTAAATACTTCGATTATGTTGTTGGTATATAAAACGTTCAATTGCATTAGTACGTATTCACTGCAAAGATGTACGCCTTGCAAAATATGGACTTTGTGGCAGAACATGTCATTAGGAATATTGTAATTTACATTTGCTAGCTAAACGTGTAGGTCTAGGTGATCGACAGTGTCTGAGATGTGGTACTGGAGTCAAATCATATAGTAAATATTTCCGACCATGCGGATCGATTCGCGAGTATTATCGCGCTCGTCGATTACGATTTGTTGAACGTACTACTACAAACAGAAGTAAATGAAATAATAATCAAAACTGAAGCGATTGTAGTTTCTGATCCTGGTAAATTAAAAATAAATTAAAACAATCTATTTACGAAGTCTGCAATAATAGAAAAAAAATCCTTCGTTTTATATAAGCATGCCGACTTTGATTCAACTAAGACAAATAGCGCAACAGAGTAAAATATAAATACCATTCAGTACAGGAAAGTCCGACATATTTGCGTTGTTGAATCTATTGTTGCAACCACAACCTTATCTAGCTGTCATGGATAATATAAGACCATAATTTAAGACTAGTTGGAACGTTAGAACAACTGAAACATTTGCATGTGAACATAATGTACTAATACCAAAAGGTGCAAGAAAAGGATTAGGATGGATTATTACATGTTAAAGCGTATATGTACCTTTAAGAACCCTTTCGAGTTATTTTCCAACATTACAGTATATTCAATAATAAAAACGGTAACAATAGATGTTTTGAATGGACGATTTTATCTGCGTTACATCAGACCAGCCGTGTAATTCCAGCACTATGTGGAGGAACTCAGTTTTGGGGATGTGGAATTTCCGCTGCAGGTTACCAATGTCACAATCAAACAGTATCAAATATTTAACAAATGTATCGCTATTAATGTTTTCACTTTGGATAAAGGCTTTTTTCCAGGGTTTATTGCTGACCTGGCTTTTGGATCCCAAAAACTCTTTGATGTTGGACTTGTTGCCGTCGATAATAAAAACTCAAAGCTCAAGCTGATAAAATCTATATAGGGGAAACAGTGCTTATCTTGCCTAACATACACAGGTTTTACCAGGAAGGTGTCAAGATGTTTTATACTGGCACCGATTCTTTGCTGACCAATATAACCACCGATGAAGTTTATTCAGCTAAATCATCAAGTACATCAAGCACATTTGCGCCTATAGAGGAGCTGCATACATTTCAATTCCTTGATTTTCGCAACCCTCTTGGAATCGTGTCAGATTGCATTTGCGTACCACGGTATATTGTATCAACCTATACATGTATTAGTAAACAAATAAGAATTTAAGACAAGGATTAAATCGTGGTTACAGGAACATGCTTCGTTTGATATTTATCTTCGACTTATTTAACGTGAAACATCATCAACTTTCTGCATCCTTATCTTCCTTCATTTGTATGTGACCATGAGGTACATGGTCGTCAAGGTTCTTGATCATTATCATTTCTTTAGCATTGTGCTTGATAATAAATCAAATATTCTTTAGGCAAACCATGCTAACTGCCGATTTCCAAACTTGATGGACTAATTTGCTTCCATCATAGTTTTACTGTTTGTATTCATCAGATTTTCATTGACGCTAAACCGATAAATTATGTATGGAGACTGTCGGAAGGTTTATGGGTTTATCTCGCCTATTCTTTAAAATGTGAAATTCCGTGTAGACACTCTCGTCCGCACACATCGGTGTACATTTTAGACATTTAAGACACCTAGTGACATACCTCACGGCTCTTGAATTGCGAATTTTTTTCTTTTCATTAGGTTTACGTAAACGAAAACAGAAAAGGTGGTGAATTTGATCACGGAAAGTTATTTATAAGATGAAGTTTTTATCTTTTTATACACGACACTTGCCATTAAATTGACATAATTATTACTAAAACATCTGCAATATATTAAATGAATAATCCAGTGTTATGAAAAACAGCACCAATCAACTAGAAAGATGAATTTTGAAGATAATGTCTTCTATCCCTATTCTATATGACAATGACATGAAAATTGATATTGGTATCTCAACAGTTTTGAAACGTTTCTATTAGTTAAATTTGAAATCAATTTAGTTCAAATTGATTTTTACAAATAAACACTACATATGTTTTGCATATCATTACTGTTAGAAGTATACAAGTAGCTACAGGAGGTAATATTAGACTGAGGGCGTGCTATGGTGCTCCAAGAGAATTAACGTTAAATATAATCATGTGTGAATCTGTGACAATTTAACATTAAGTATGACCTTATGGTGATCAATAGTAATTTAACAATAAATAGGATCCTATGCCCTATTGGTTCTATGGAAGATGCAACACTAAACGTGTACATGGGTGAATAACTTAACCTTATGGACCTTAATTGGATTTACCATGGCAGAACTCCTTGAGTCAACAACTACCTTGACTATCAAGACTTATCCTAACTCATTAAAACCTATACCTACAAATAACAAGAAGATGTTTAGGGGACGGAGGAGGGGTAAAGTAGGAGGTACAGCCATGAAGAGGTTCACGTATTGACCATGAATACCCACCTTCACTATGCAGCACATGCAAACCAACCAGAGGAGGGAAAGGTATGGATAGGTAATACTCACTCACCCACCTGTGCATTATCCAACATATGTCACAGCAATACCATAACCAATAAGTAGAATATGATCTGTCTGTGCTGAGCTACTATGAAGCAGACACGTTTAATATATTTGCTCGATCCCAAGGTGAACAAGGACAAAATTAATGCCAACCATAAACTCAAGACTATTGCCAGATCATTTTTCCACATCCAACACCTGTCCACCTGTCAAGGACAGTCTAGCATTATCTGGCGCAGAAAGATAACGTTAATTGTTTAAATCATATTTTGCAAAAATAAGATTGGGCACGAGTTTTCTAATGAACCAAGATCATTTCCCAGAACAAAATGAATGATCCAATGATGAAATTTCCTTTTCCAAAACTTCAGGTTCAAATAAAAACAAGGTAAATATTTTTAAATATTTAAGGACACAAAACAGTTCAAAGGTAAGGATAATAAACATATAGGTCTGTAGTTAATTAAATAACAACCCAATGAGAGAGAGAGAGAGAGAGAGAGAGAGAGAGAGAGAGAGAGAGAGAGAGAGAGAGAAGACATTGCAATTAATGAGAAACAGAAAAGACATTGCACTAGTTACAGTCACTTTTTTCCATTCCGTTTCCTGAATTCTAAGTAATTATAACGTCATGTTTCGTGGATATATTTCTGAACATTTAGGAGTATGACAGAATTTGTTTCTTTTCTTGGTTCGACTTCACCTTTTAATACTAAATCCAGAGTTACACAACGTGTGTGTTAAATATAGAGCGGAAGATATTTGCGGACTAAACAAGGAACAATAGAACAAACAGTGCTCGGCATCTTCATTCTCATAGCCAAGTGAAGACATGGGAAAGTTAAATAAATTCACTCTGTAATGATGGAATATTGTTAGGACTACATGGTTGTCTAAATTTAATATTTATGATATTTAGGTAACTTTTGACAATATCATGATACGTTGATAGGCCTTTTAGTTGAATTAGATAATTGTTAATAAAGAAACAAATTTGACCTCAAATCATAATCATGCAGAAGATTATCAGCATGTCTGAATATAATTATTGTAAAAACCTTGGCCACATATATGAGAAATTGGTTTATAAATAGTCGCCATTCTTAAAATTCGGAATGGCATGAGCTAGCTTTCACTATACGGGGACGATAATGGTTTACTGATTTACTAATTTTTGCAAGGGCACGGATAAATCTTCAACTATATATTTTACAGTTGATGATTAATTTCATTGGGTACAGCGGAGTTATTTACGTCACAACTCGTTTTACAGTTATAATTTTTTTGATATATTATAGAAAGAAATTGCTAAAATTGACATGCATGAACGATGCAACAACTCGGAATGGGCTTCAAAGCTATCAATTGTGATCCGTCTAATGCTGTAAATTTATATTTGCGTATACACCCATGAAAACCTCTAAAGAGATTTTTATCCGGTTTGACCTCACCATGAAATTTCTCGTGAAAGACCGCACTAATCTGGAATTCCGTGTTACTGAGCACAATATTTTTCTAGTCTAACGTGTACACGAAATTCGAAATGGCCACACTAATTACGGTTACGTTATTCCACGTACATTTACAACTTGTGAAACATAGAATTTCATCCAAAACTATTATGCTCATATTGCCTAATGGATCCTTCAGCTGACGGTAACTCAAGAGCCTGTAGATATATAACTAACTGTCTGAAATGTACACAGATGTGTGAGGACCAAGATATCAGTACGCAATTTCACACATTTTAATAGGCTTGCTCAGCCCCTAAACCTTCAGTTTGTATCAATATAGGTCTGGGGCTGATTTATCGGTCTACGTTGTTGTTGTTGTTGTTGTTGTTGTTGTAGGGTTTAACGCCATTTTTCAGCACAAGATGGACTATATATTGCGGCTAGTATAAATGGTGTAGGAAGAACCCGGGAAAACCCGGGAAAGAACCACCGACCCACGAGAAGCTACCGGCAAGCTTTCGTACATACCCACATTGGCCGAATCCGAGACTCGAACGCAGACAGAGGTGAGATGGCAATGATCCGTAACAGTGAGCCCTTTAGACCACTTGGCCACGCCCCCCCCCCCCTTTTGATATAGGCCCTTTACCATTTCTTACTCTCTTGTTATGTAATGCGAGCAATAAAGACTGTGCCTTTCGCATTATACGTTTCAGGTTTTGATATTATGTGCCGCATCTTGACTTATTCGGGTGTTCCGAATCGATGCGAACTGTCACTGTCCATGTTTACAATGTCAGCGTTGAGCTCTTTTGCATTTCATTTTGTAGTATCTCTAAACAAGATGGTGACGGACATATTTACGAGTGGTCCAGAACTTTTTAAATATTTTTAAATAATTGCGCTCACGTCAAAATGCTCTTGAAATATTTAATTTGTCCAGTCAGATTGTTCTAATAAATTGTTGAGGGATATACATTTTGGAAGTACTGGAATTAGAATTTCTCGCTTTGTTAATTTATTTCGCTAAGAGAAGCCCTTACGAAAAGAATATGTATAGGAGGTTTTGTGATGATGCATTAGAAATCTATTTCTGGTAAAGGGAAAAGCACAGTCGTCCGCTGATAGAGTAAGAATATTAGAACAAAGCTGGTTGGAAAATGTCCCAGATATACTTCTTTTATATTGCATCGATCTAATTCTTCGGGTCTTTCAAATGCTTGTTTTCTACAATTGTACTTCACCTTTAATATATTGTTTTCAAACATTATGTACATCAAGAGCGATCTTAGCATGTTTGTAATGAGAAAATATTGTACAAAGCAGGCGAGGTGTGGCTGAAACGTATCTCTGCACCATCTCATAAATTAAATAAGATATGAAATTATGCATTTTCTTGACTTTTATTACTGAGAGACTTGGGCCTACCTTACAAGGCTCGAGAAATATGGTTGACATATTTGATTTCAAAAGAAACTCAGTGCTAACAATAGAGAGATCAGCATAAACCGACAGTAAAAATTATCTTTGTAAAGTAAAGTAACCCTCTTAAGAAAGGGATGAGACTTTGGTATAAGTATTTATATACTCACTATGTCTAACTGCCACATTATCTTATCTTAATCAATTTCCGGAATGCAGAGAATTATCATTCTCACATGGTACAAAAACTATATTTGTTTGGTCTTTTGTTGTTGTTGTGGTTTTGTTGATTTTGGGGGAACGAAGTAGCAGAAGTAATAATAGTAGTAGTAGTTGGATGCCCTTATGTTTTGCAATATAGTTTTAACAGCACTAAATTAATGCATTGGTAGGTAAAAGATATGGAACGGGAAAATCAACCATGCGGAAAAGACTATCATTCATTGGATCAATATTGGACACCATTTGCTGTGATCAAATCTATTTTGTATGCCTTTGGCAGCCCATGTCGGGGCTTGGCTGAAACATTTGAAAATTATTATTCAATTTATACAAATGGCTGGATCATTCAGAGCATGTCAAATTATTACAGTTAAGAATGAATTTTTAAATTTTCTTGTGTGTACAGAAAGATCGTGCATGCGCTATAATCGAGTGGAATTCTTCTGCTCGAGGGAACTTTTGCAACAAAGACAAAAATTGAAATCAGACAATTGTTTTTCTTTATTTTCAATTTTAAGTAAGGAACACATGCAAACATACGCTTAGAGAGACAAATATTACAGGTGCTGTACAGATATCCTAAGATATTTAATATCTCATATCTTAACGGCAGCATTACTTCACTGGTGATTGTGTTCTCTAAGTCTACCTAACGTTTTGATTCATTCTCTGCCATTCTTAGCTGATTCTTTCGTAAAATATAGTACCAGTTGACTTTTTCAAAACAAATATATGTGGGTGATTTTTCTTTTCTTTTCTTTCACGTAGTGTTAGATGAGTCAGATATTGTTTATCTCTTGTGATGTAAGAATGGACCCGTCCAAATCGGCTTAGTTTTTGCCTTGTTTGAGAACCAGTGAAACAGCCTACTTGTGGGTAAAACAAAACAGATTATTTATTAGGTACAGACCAGGGATCGCCCTGTTTAGCAGATGGAGGTTAAAATAATGCTGCGAAGCAAGTGTTATTTCAGTTATATAAAGGTTATCTATCTCTAATGAATGGAAGCATATGTGGTTCGTATACCATTGCCTCGCAAACTTTTTTATATAATATTAACATTAAACACCATGGAAAATGATTTTTTGGTCCGATACCTAAGATGGGCTTTCTTTCAATGGTCATATATGTAGGGGATTAGGGGATTGAAACATGCAAATCAAGGAGATCTTTAATTATACCATTATTAAATTATTATTTAATTATACCATTATTTCCGTATGCCAATCGTAAAAGATGAGTTGGTCATTTGTTCTGTTGCAATGTTATGAAAGAAACTTTTATTACTCCCAGTATTTGCACCCACTGTGAGTTTAGTAACATTCAACAGTATTCACTGTTTATCTCTATCCTCCCTGAGTCCCTGTAGGTAATCTGTGAAGCGTTATTTATCTCCATGACAATCTGCTCGGTGACACCACATCAACGACATTTTAGAAGTTGTAAATTCTGGAAAAGATGTCGTTCTATAAACTCAGATGAGATTCAAAGTAATGTTAAATTTCCAACAAAAAATTAATTTTATGAACAACTGGCCGCATATTTAACATCAAATATTATGGTATTACAGATCCTTTACAATATAGACGTTATCTAAATGGAAATATAATCAAGTACATATTCAATATTTAGTACAAAGATAGAGCATTCAAATATACAATTTGCACAGCAAGAATTATATTGATGAAACATGTACAACACCTATTATAGTATCAGCTGAAAAATGTTGAATTACATTAAATGCATCATGCTGATTCAATCGCCGTGCTGAAAACCAAGAATTTGAAGAGTAAAATCTTCCAGAAAATTTCATATTCGTCGACACAGCACCATCATGAGGTCACTGCTAAACCAAACTGCAAACGTGCGTTGCTGCTTGGACAAGTGACAGACTACTGGTTGTTATCTCCATTGTTTTTGCAAGTCGTTTAAATAAAACTGTTTTAACTGTATGCCTTCTACATTGGCCAAATTAGACGTATGAGATATTACATCATCTGAATAACAATCAGAGGAACTGAGTATATTGGCAGATATATATATATATATATATATATATATATATATATATATATATATATATATATATATATATATATAT
>JAECUM010059639.1:0-16679 GCA_016617855.1 Megalonaias nervosa
GAGAGAGAGAGAGAGAGAGAACACTATATAGCTGTCCATTTAGTATTCAAGGCCCTCATCGCGACAGTGATTTACATAATGTGAAGGGACCCCAAGTGGTCAAGTGGTCTAAAGCGCTCACCCTTGCAGATCACTGCCGTCCCACCTCTGTCTACTTGGGTTCGAGTCTTGGGCTCGGCCAATGTGGGTATGTGAGAACGCTTGCCAGTAGCTTCTCGTGGGTCGGTGGTTCTTTCCGGGGTTTTCCCGGGCTCTTCCACCACTATGTATACTGGCCGCCATGTATAGCCTATCTTGTGCTGAAAAATGGCGTTAAACCTACAACAACAACAACAACAAAGCATTATGTGAACATTTTTATATACGTATACCCATAGGTCTTTTTGTAATGGTACAACTGAATAAATACGCACGAGTTCTTGGCTTATTTATCGCGTGTATTGTACTCTGTTGTGTTTTGTGTATTGGTATAACTGTAGTGGGAAAAGGCCGTTGATAAAAGTATAAACTAGAGTGTCCCTCATAGAATTTGACCTGACCCATCATTTATACTGATCCAAGTCTTCAGAAAATAGAAGTTGCAGTTCTCTCATGGTAACGTTTGGGATGCTAAAGGGTGCAACGCATGTGTAAAGGAAAGGATTTCAAATAGAACGGACACACAAAATAATGATTTTAGCAGAATTTAAATGTATGCTGACTTAAAAATTTATTTCTCTCGTTATTGCAATACCACTGATATATTACAGGTGTACATTATCTTACTTATACGCAGAATGGTATTCCTCTTAACCATGTTTTGCAAAAACAACATCTCAACATGACCACCCCACCTCACAAAATCTTTTCCCTTTCTCTATCTCTCACGCTCTCTGGAAAAAGCTAAAATTATCCCTGTTCAGGTAGATGAAATGAAATTTAAAAAGAACTTCAAATTTAGGGGTATACAGGCAATTAATCGACGACAGGTATGTTACAAAGAGAGACGACCTTTAGACTGAACTAACCATCATGCGATATATTGAAACATAAGCGCAATATTTAATAGTAAGGCTTTCTTTTCTTCTCGTTTGTCAAAATATGGAACGGGCGGGGTTATATACAACCTTTGTTTAGAACAGAATGGATTGCTTTTAAAGTTTTATCCGACACACGTTTAAAGCTCAGAAAACAGAACCGCCATTCGCTTACGCGCAAAATTTCGAACACGCGAGGTCACATATGGGTGCCTCTACTCAAATAGAGTGAACAAAAAAGGTGAGAAAAAGAGTCTGTGGTGTTCTCGTGTTTATTTTTGTGGGGTTTTTTGTGGGTTTTGAGTGTATTTGTGTGTTTTATTGTTATGTATGTGTTGTGAGAGTGCTCCTTTTTTAGACCTTCATTTAATGTAGCAGCGATTTTCGGCGATTTTTTGTGTGCTCGGGAACTGATTAAAAATTTAACAATGGGACCTTATGGGAAAACGCGTTCCGGGTTACGAACACCCCGGGTTACGAACGCCGTCCGGGAACCGATTAGGTTCGTAAGCCGGGGCTCCACCGTATAGTTACGGGTCATTTCGTCAAGATATTACCTAGGCTTTATCTACTAAACGTCTTTTGTTCATATCTTTCCCTGGCAAAACAGGCTGAACTATTATCAAAAGTAGAAAGAAAAACACATATTTGATAGAGAGAAGTTCATTAACTAGAGTAAAGAAATATTATGCAGCATGACTGTTTCATTCCACACTTTGAAAAAATTGCGAGCAGGAAAAGTAGGGCATAACATGGTCTCATAGATAGAACTTTAGCTTTCTAATCCTCGTTTCCAGGATTTCGTAAAAGGAACTTAGCATATTTGAACCGCTCAGATATGTGCTTGCGAGATACCCTTTCTTTTCATTCTGTGGTTAAAAGAATGAGGACAACCAAAAAGTCTGATTTTGCCAGGAATCTAAAAAACAGCATCAATCTATTATATTCTTGATATCGCCGTTGATCTGGTGATAATTGCTTATGGATATCTTGGCTTAGCCGTGCTTAACAAACTTTAAACTTAAATTATATTAGACCCTGGGAGGCCAATGACAAATATACAAAAGTTATTATAGGACTGACTTCGATCAGGTGAGGTTTTTCGAAAAATTTCTTGCCAAGTATTTCACAAATGAAACTTTATCATGTCACTTAAAATGTCCCAAATATATATATAATGCATCAAGATATACAACCCTCTGGCTTCGTACATAATGCTACTTTATGCCTGAAATAAAAGCAGATCCTGCTAACTTCATTAAATATCTGGCAGACCTGACACATAAACAACTTCGACAGGGATGGAGGTGGCCATTACTGGTGGATTTGGTGAAGGAGAATATGGTCGGGTTCATTGATATTAACCCTATGTTAGTTATTCTCAAGTTAGGTTACAAATTATATAATATATCATGTTATAAATATTGCTTCAGCACTTTCACGTTTTTACGGTCTCATGAGACGGCTGGAACAATAGCTATTATAGTATCAAGCTTCTTAAAGTAAACATGTCAAAGCGCTCAAGACATATAGCCATTTGTAAATGGAAAACGATAAGTTTCATTTAATGAAATTGTCTAGAAGTCTTTACCCTGCTGTTTCTGAAATTGTCACAGAAGTTTGATTTCCATGTCTTGCCAACACTCTGCTTCTTGAAATCATGGATGCAACGCCGACAACAAGACATCCTTGCAGAGAATAATCATCAATATGTCTTATAATAGTTTATTTATAGTTTATATTTTTCCTTTTTAAATCTGAAAATTATGAAGATACAGTAGATTAAACAGAATGAAAACTTTCAACTAACACTGGTTAAATACAAAGTGCATGATGTGAGTTGTCACTACCATATATGTAGATGGTGACACAGTCAGATCGGTAACCAAATTTTTTAGTTAGCCTGAGATGTTTAATTCGTGCGATGGTGTGCTTGCATTAATCATTTCTTCTTAAACAAAATCAGTCATTCAGCACATGTTGCACTGAAACTTTTATTCAAAATCTACAGCATAAATGCACAGTGTTTCATCAAAGTCGAAGACAGTATTTTAAGTCGTGATCGACTTCTTTTGGTTTATTCTGCAGTGTTGAATATAACAACATCAATAACATCCAGACCCTAAAAATGTATGTACCCCAAGAAAAACACATTTTAACTGCATTTCATTATCAACTAAACTCCCAACGTTTATCATTTATCATCTCATCTCTCAGCATTTGTGCATTTCTATAGCGTTTGCGTTTAAGCCATGCTCCCCACATTCATCAATTGTATGTTCATAGTTTATTATCCCGGCTTGTACCTTTTGTGGATGTTATCTTTTTGATTAAGTTTTAATTACAGTCTCAATCACCTTGAAGTGTTTCGTACCTCGTTATTTGAAAGTCATAGAGTTGTTCGTCCACAGTTCTCTATGAATGTTTAGAATACCAGATTTGTGAGAGAAAGAGACATGTAGTTGCTTTTCTGGTAGCTATTAAAACTGTCAGACGATTGTTTAAATTTTAATTTTTGTGTGCGTATATATTATGTGAGCTGCAGCTCAAGAATCATTCTTTTAAAGTCAATATTCGTATAAGTATTAATTAACCACACGCTTTAGATGGGGACGTTTAAACACCTTGCGTCTGTCCGTCTGTCCGTCTGTCCAAAGGTATCTCTTCGTGAATACCGGTACGAGGCAATAAACCAAAAATAGTACTTTGTCCATGAGGTATTCTTTTCCTAAAGCAGTATCGGTTTGGATCCCTCCCTGGGATCTCTGAAATCACCAAGGAAAATGTTTTTTTTTTTTTTTTTACAGTGGCATTGTATTGCTTGTTTTACAAGATGTATACATGCAATCATAACAGAAGGACACAACAAATGTAACAAAGCTGGGATTACAACCCTAGGTAAGGGTTCTAAATGGGGCTTGAGGTAGAGAAGTGAAGAATATCCAATAAAAAGGTTTGGGATTTGCCCTGCGAATAAATGAGTATATCGAGCACAACATATAGTTTATTACACCATAGATAGGGGTAGCTCTTAAATCTTAAATTCTCGGTTGCTCCTCAAATCCCCTTGACTACATGCTGTCAAAAATACCTTGCGATCTAACTTCAATAGTTAAGATCGCATCCACATAATAATCGTGGAGGTCTTACTCGACGATATGTTGACTTCACAAATGTGTGTTTTTTCGGGGGTGTTTAATTCTAATTTTTCTTTGGTGCATTAAAAAAGAAATAAATCAATTGAATGAAGATACCTAATAAGTATTTGCGAGATTCTTCTAAACGTGTATTGCTTGTGTTTTTGTAAAGTTTATATGCGTACCTAGAACTAGAATTTTGTGATGTTGAGGGTTATTATACTACCTACAATACTTTGCGTCAAAAATAGTACACATTGATGCATTTAGCCTTTTTGGAACAGTATGCAACCTTCTGAAAATATATAATCATAACACATTTGGACCTGTTTCTTATCATTTACAAATACTTAGGGGATAGTTGACTGCTTTGGATATTTTATTACGGGGAAGTGAGTCATCATGCATTGTTTGCTGGACATGGAAAGTAGATTAATTTTCTGGTCTGGGGAGGTTATAAATTGATAGGGAAAAATTAATATAATTATATTAAAAAACAAAACTCAAACTACTTCTCTGTTTTCTCCAGGAGTTCTTTCATTGTTGTTTCTTTCTTGTGTAGCACATCTTGAAGTTTTCTGGAATATAAGAAAGTCTAAATTGTTATTTTAAGGATACTGTACACATGTGCATGCAAATATAAAAATTAAAAAACTACATATTTCCATTTCCATTATTCAAAATCGTGAAAGGCATGAAGCATGCATAATGTTATTCTGCGCTGACTGTCATATGAGAACATTTGTTATAAGAGTACAGACAAATTAGAACCAAAATACAAATGTAACTTAGTATGGAACATTATAAATTTTAATATTTGAAATTTTAACAGAATTCATCTGTACACCAGTGTAATGTTTCTTTCATTTTTCGACTGTTTGTAATAAAATTATCCTTTGAGACCTATCGATATGACCACACTTTTATATCTCTCATTCAAATTGTAGATCCTCAGCCAGACTTAAAACAAATATTACGAAAACATATATATTTACCTTCTCTTATAATGAAGTTATATTTGTCAACATGACAAGACATTGAACAAATTCTTGGATTAGTCATGTCATCTGTTTTGTCTAATTCTCCAAACTGTTCAGGCACAAGCGTGAGATTCACAACTGAAATCCCTATCATGATATTACAATCTGACTACTTTTATGCACGAAGCTAAAGCTGATTGTTCAATTGCTACTGATGTCTGTATTTATCTTTCAAGGTATGCATGTATCTGAATGTCTGCCCATCTGTCTCACTGTGTTCTTTCCTCGTTCCTTTCAACACCGATAAAACTGAACTAATGAAACCCTCCACAGTAGTAAGTAGTACCTATTATAGGTATCGTATTTTGCTTCTATCATTTAAATGTCTAGGCAAAGAACAAACGCATTAAACTGGACTTCTCGGATTCCACTACACCAGGCCATGTATACACATCTTCGTACTTGCGTGCAAATGTTATATCAATCGATGATTATACATCTCATTGTACTTGGCATTAAAATAAAATATTATCTCAAACTCAATTGACAACTACGTTGTGACCTATTATTGAAAAAATAGACTTTCAAAAGGCTTACTTCTTTTCTTCGTCCAAAGCGTTTATTCTCCTGAAATAATAAAGAATTCTAAATAAAGTTTCACCTAAGCAACTCTAGTTTTAGATCAAAACAGTCGATTTATATTTACGAAACTAAATCAGAGTCATTTTATTTGGGAATAGGGTGTATCTATAATAAATGCAGGTGATAACTGCAAGTATATATTCTGTTCAATAAAATTAACGCTTTTGCATAAAACCAGTGGTAAAAAGATAAAGTTGCTGGAAACAATGCATGTTATTAGTATGGATCGATAATTTACAAATTAGTACTAGTCATTCCAACCGTAACCAGAAACCCTGAGACGACCCATATTTTAGCATTATATAATAGATGTTATTGGATTTATTTTGTTATTATTTAGAGGTAAATACCATTATATAACCTGCAATTTTGGAACCATTCGACACAGCAATATATACACTTCGATAGGTCTTGTTGACAAGTGTACATCCATAGATGGATTGGATTTAAATCAGATATAATTTGAAATTAATTCACAACTAAACTCGTACCGAATACCGTTTAGTTTTAAAGGCTTATTTATGTTCTTCTTCTAATTTCTTTACTCTCCTGAAATAATAAAGACTTTTTTATACATCAGTAACTGAATATAAGGACTGTTATACAAAACTGTCCATATATAGAAAACATTTCCATGTGAAATATTTCATTATATCAACTTAAAAATGTAGAGTTTGTTTTATTATGTATTTTAATGACAACAGCCTTCGGTTTCAGTTTGCATGGTGTGTTTCTCCTGCTTGTGTCCTTGTGATTAACGGCTGCATTATTACATCGATAAAAGTAAGCTAAATTATATTACAATAATTTTAAGGCACCAATCTTTCTTAATGTTTGCGTATCACTTCAAATTGGTTATTTTGTCAAATTATTTACTTCTTTAGTACCAAAGAAAAGACAATTGTATTTTTTCAAAACAATTCCTCCGCTGATTACAACAGTAAATTGTGCTTGGGGGGTGGGTGTAGAATACTGCAGAAGATGGGAGGACGGTCCATCAGAGTTCAGAGAGTAACGTCAATAAACAAAAAAATTGAATCATTTTGAGCTACTTGTAATGATTATTGCTTAAATGTTTGTTTATTTTTTATTCCAAACCTGAATTTGTATGTGTATGCAAGCTTGCAGCCTATTTCGGTAACATACACTGCAGTTAAATTATCATTTAATCTCGGATGCCATCAACACTCACCAATATCTGTTTTCTCCGTCGTTTTCAAACAGGATCAAGATCGCAGTGTGAGTTGAAAAGGCTACTTAAACACTTTTATTACTATATTTAGTTACGTATTTATTTCGTAAAAATGTGTTCTGTTTGTCGTTGAGTGTAACTGGTATAAGACGCTGTATGTGTGACACAGAAGATAATGAATAAAAAACTGGTCATATAATTTCGATTACTTTGTATCTGGTAGCTGGGTTGCCTCAGTGAACTGGGTGCAGGACTCATGACTGAAAGGGTGTGGTTTCAAATCCTACCCGGTGACCAGCCTGAGTCAGATACCGTGGTGGGTCCTTGGGCAAGGCACTTTGCTCCTATTTTCTCGACACTAAATAACTTTTTATGTTGCTGCAACGTAAGCACCAGATAGATAGATAGATAGATAGATAGATAGATAGATAGATCGGCAATAGCTGTTTGTATAATGCCTGTTTCACTAAGCACATATTCTATAAATATTACCGACCTTCAAAGAAACTAAAGTTGAGGGAGTCAACATATGTTGAGATGGGAGAGCAATGAAAAAAAAAATGCTACTCATTCGTAACAAAATTATTAGAGTCCAGAACATATGGCTTACCCAAGCAGAATTTTACTTTCTTCTAAATATGTTAGCCTCTTTTCGTCTTTGTCTGTCACCTCGAGACTAAAATGAAATGGTATAAACTGGACATCATTTTGAACTTGGAAACTGAAGTTGATAGGTAGGAAGGGGGAAAAAAGACAGTGGTTTGAAACAAAAACAACAATGGAGAAAAGAACGACCTTGATTGAGGAATCAAGGAATAATAATAATAATAATAATAATAATAATAATAAACAGGTAAAGAAGCGATCGTTGTTTGAACTATTTTGCTTAAATATAACTGTCACAGCTGACACATTTTTCACCTTAAAACATGGTGTGGAGATGAAGATCTCTGTCAAATGCAACAAAAATGAATTGCATGCAAAGTGGAGTCCACAATAGGTTGTAGGAGAAGAAAGAGTAAAACGCTAACAACCTCCAATGTCGTTTCATGCGCGTTTCCGATAATTATGGAACATATGCTTAGTTTATGTTGATATGGATTAGAACCTCTATGACATGCATAAATAAATAATTTCCTTTACGAGAAAGGAAAAATGTCACACTTGTTTGAACGATTCTAACAATATTGGAGGTATAGTGTACTCAACGCTCGTTTTAATAATTTATCATGAACAACATTTCATTTGAAAGCTTTAGGAAAGAACAAATACTGCCTTTCAGTACAGTACATATTTTAGAATAAAAATGAACTTCAGAGCTCAGATAAATGGTGAAAAACTTAAGCATGATACATTCTTCAAACACTTGTCATGCAAGAGATACTACGATTTTTTATTTCTAACAAAGACTAGGATTTTCAACAGAATCAGATAGACAATGCGATGGATTGAATGGTTGCATTATTAGGTGGTTAAGTGAATAAGTGGGTGGATCGATGGAATGACTTGCTGAAATGGGAAATAGTTCAATCATTGTGTGGATTTAATTGAGAACGTGCGCCATTGATACAGGCGGTGTTTGAGTCAATTTAACACGCTAACAAATGCATTTAATCCGACAGATCCTCCTGTTGAGAAGTTTCTGGTTGGGAGTCTATTTTGCTGCTGATCATTGTTTCCTACTGCTTTTGTTTTATGAATATTTTCTTGACTTGACAGAAACATTATCACAATAGAAATTAAATGAATTTGAAGATATCACACATGTTTCTCAAATGATTTTTGTATCCAAAATAACCTCTGCTCGTGTAATTTTCAAATCTAAAATTTAACGACACCCCTCCCCAATACATGTGCCCATCTTCGCTAGCCAAGGTATCCCCATCTACACCTTGGCGGACCGAACAGCTATATCGGTGTTTTGTCCTAGCGACATCTATTGGATTTCATCTGTTGCCTCCCTTAGTATCTAATGCCAACTAACCAATATCGTGGTTCATTGTACATCGGCCGAAAACGTTGGCGGTAACTGACCTAAAAAGGATACTTTGTAAGTTTAACATCGAAAGTATGACTGTGAACCAAAGGGAAGCCATTACAGGTCTATTTGAGTGAAAGGTATTTGTGCAAACACGGACCGGCACTCGAAAAGTGCTTATTTATTGGTCCATTCAAGTTGTGTTCTCCCCTTCTATCGATTACGTAGGAACAATGCTTAAATTTTAACAACTTAATCTTGATTGGATGCGGTGGCTTGCCGCCGCACCCAATGAAATTCAGAGACCCAAAGCACAGAAATATCTGCACGATATGCCAAGGTGTAGATAGGGTTATCGGAATCTTGGCTAGCGAAGATGACATATGTCTAAAGATGTGCATTTTAGCGTGAAACACGTTGAGTCTGATGTACGTGTATAACAAA
This sequence comes from Megalonaias nervosa, assembly GCA_016617855.1. NCBI lineage: Eukaryota > Metazoa > Mollusca > Bivalvia > Unionida > Unionidae > Megalonaias > Megalonaias nervosa. The sequence goes on from JAECUM010059639.1 coordinate 9,390, forward strand.
GACAATAAGGAAAGCGATATCACATCTGATAACGAGTATGTGAGATTATTAATGGCATTAATTGGCAAGAAAGTGTATTTAAGCTAAATCTGGAAAATGACATTCTGAATGATGTAAATGGATCAAAATTTAATTCCTTATAAATGATTTACGGGCTATAGAACATACAATTGTCATTTATGTGTGTAATGCCACCAACATATTCCAATTTCACGATCATACTAGAGTATTCTTTAAGCAGTAACCAGAAGCTCTTATCTTACATACAGGCATATGTATATATATATATATATATATATATAACCATATATATATATATATATATATATATATATATATATATATATATATATATATATATATATACTGTGTGTTTAATATTGCTCCATGACTGTACAATGTAGGGTAATTTTGCAAACAATATATTACTTAGCTAACTTTTATCCATGATTGTACAATAGATTCTACTTTAATATAATGTAAACCTATTGACATGCCATTTTGACTTTAGAAGGTTCTTGAACGTCATCTCCTATCTGTCCGCGTGGACTTGGTATCTGACAAAGCTTGCCAGTAGCATCCCTTGTGTAGGAGATTCTTCCCAGGTACTCCGGGGTTCTTCTTCCTCCAAGTATGCTAACCGCCCGTATAGCCAAGAATGTGCTGAAAATGACTTTAAACCCATAAAACAAAAAACAAAACAAAATGTTATATATGTACTACAAAATTGCACAAAATTACATTACTAAAATTTAACAGATTTCTGCCATGAATAACAAAGGAATGTCTAGATTTCTCACCTTTTATCAGTCTCGTAATATTTTATGCAACATCCACTCCAATCCAGTATGGCTTAAACTATTAAAATTAGTATAACCTTACCACAGATAAACATCTGGTTCAGTTTGATAAAAATGTTGTCAGGTACATTTTTTGTATCGCTTGTGGAAAAAAAAATCACCTAATTATTTTAGGTTCAATACACGGTTGTCCTGGAAATCAGAGTTTGAAAACGTGTGTCAGCCGGAGAGTTTGCCAACGCAGGAATGATCGGTTAATATACACTTAAATAATGTTATCCGCATACTTTAGCTGGTGATATTTTGACACCGTCCAACAGCCAGTCTGTTCAAATATATCTCTGTATGGAAACTGCTAAGTGGTAATTGACCATACCTGTTACATTGATTGAAATAACCTTCTGCCAAAGGAGTATCGATTTTGGTCCGGAAAGGGTAAAAAATGTATACATCCGCTCATAACAGAAGCACACAATATATGCAAATAGTTTAGGGTTAGCACTAATATGTCCTGGTTTAAAAATGAGGCATATCGGGGTCCTCTTGTATTGGTAGGACTAATATCCAATAAACATGGCATGGATTTGTCCTGCAAGACATAGGGTAGATCTTGTACGACATTCAATTCTTTACACAATAGACAAAAGTAGCTCATAATTTCCGCAAGTTTTCCTGTTGCTACTCAACGTATCTAATCTGCTGTTTTAATTTGATCGAAATTTAATTATCATTATCACTTTTACAGAATAATTGCAGACATAATAATCATCTGTACGTAAGCGACAATACGTTGTTCTACCAAATGGATATATTTTTGTCTCCAATTTTCCATTAATATTTTTTTAATTTTAAGAATTTACATAATAATTACTTACATAACAATTATTTCTGAGAAGATTCTAAATTTGTATTGTATGTGTTCTTGCAAAGTTCATCCAGATTTATACTGCAAATATATCACCCGTAAGTGAATACAGAGTCCCCGGCCGAGTCTTACAAAAGACATAAAAATGGTACTAGCAGCTGCCTCGCTTGGCGCTCAGCATTACAAAGTTAGTTTTAGGCTTGTCCGCCTGGTGTCAGGATAATATGACTGGGTGGAACATGGTGCTACATGTCTGCGGCATGGTGCACCAGTGCTAGACATCACTATAAACTGCCACACTGCAGACATTGTAGCGATATGACTGAACAATTGTTAAAGCTACGTTCAAAATCCAAATCACACACACACACACACACACACACAGCCCGTAAGTAATTTCCTGTCCGAAAATACAACACATTAATGTATTTAACCATCTTTTCTGGCGCATTGTTTACGTTTCCGGCAATCATTCACAACTTTATTTTTCATTTGACAATATGAAATACTGAGAAAAGTATGTGCTTCATTAACTGCTTCGGATCGATATTTTATTACGGGTAGTGGTACTAGGGTATCATGCATTGTTGATATGAAAACCGCTATAATCCTCTGTACTAGTACTTTATGACTTCTTGGAGAAACGATTATATATTTACATGTAAAGGATAAGTTTAAGTTACCTCTCTGTTTTCTCCTGTGATTGTATTATTGTTTTTACCTTCTTGAGTATCTCATCATAAAGTTTTCTGGAATGAAAGAAACTATAAAGTGCTATCTTACACAATGTGTACGCACATATATATATATATATATATATATATATATATATATATATATATATATATATATATATATATATAATCAGTATCGTAAACATATATCTGTGACAAGGTAAAAGCGAGTTAAACATATTATCCTTATATATATATATATATATATATATATATATATATATATATATATATATATATATATATATATATATATATATATATACACCAAGACAGAACGGCAAGTGCTATACCTGGATTAAATAGCAGAATGTTTGATAATAGTATGCAGAATTCATATTTAATACAAATAATACAGGTTAGGGAATTTTTAATTTCGTACTCTACGGAGATTTGAACCCAGGTCCGCGGGTAAACGAAACCATTGTCTTGCCTGCACACACCAGTCCATATTCCATCACGACTAAGCTCACATCACCAATAAATGATGCAATTGAGTCGGTGTTATATGCACTCGTGCGTAGCAGACACACTCGCATGACGATCAAGTAATTAATTCTCATCTATCTACACAGTCATTCCGGATTCCTATGAAAGAAATCAAGATATTTAGGATTAATTATAGAGAGTTATAAACATACACCAGACAGAACGACAAGTGCTTTCAAAAGATTCTATAGGAGAATCATTGATTATAGTTAGCAGAATTAATATTTAATACAAATAATACTATCTTTCAGGTTAGAGAAACCTGGTTTCGAATCTCCGTAAAATACGAATAAAAAATATCGAACCTGTATGAGAGTATTATCTGTACTAAATATATATATATATATATATATATATATATATATATATATATATATATATATATATATATATATAGTATATATATATATATATATATATATATATATATATATATAGTTACATATATGTAATTAAATTATTGTGTGTTAGTTTTAAATTCTCTTTTATTTTATTTTTATTTCATTACATGTTATTGTAATATCATTATTCACTGGATTTAACATTTTTCTAGAAAAATTCAGTTCAATTCTTTTAGCCTGATTAGAACGCAAAATGACTGCTACATTGTATTTTTAGCTGACCTAGTTCTTAATCTTGATTCAGATTTCGTAAACACTGAGTGAAAATCATTGGTTGTAATCAAAGTCATGCTTTGCCTACATGTTAGTCTGAATAAACAACGTTTTATTTTTAAATTCATTTCCAGCGTGGGAATCATATTCTTAGCTAACGCTATGCTGGTCTACGTCCTAACTGACATATTTTTTACAGCGTTGTTCGGTCCAAGTGATCACGTGACTCCACCACGTGGTCTAAAATTGAGGGTTAAAACAGATGTTTTTGTAGTGTTTCTGGGTCAGTTGTAAATTATATCTTCAGGCCGAAAGGTATTCCTGTTGTTGCCATTTGAATTGAGGTTCTTTCTATTTAAAATAATTTATTCGCCCTGGAAAAATACTTTTGTTCACCGAAATTCTTGGACAAAGACATTTACTTAATTATTCGGAATTCAAACGCCGGAATTATATTCTTGGTGACTCAACAAGGAACTGTTTACACATGAGCACAAAACTGGTTATAGAGGACGTCATCGCCTTCCATTTTGGAACTTCATCGAGATTCGAACTTGGATCCAATTTGAACTTTTTAGTGATAGGACTTATATTTTTGAATTCTAGGATTAATTTTTGAACTAGATTCACAAACCGTAAGTCCTATTTCATATTTTTACCTTGTTTTCTAGGGAAATAAATTATTTTACTAAATTTACAAAGTTTGTTGACTTCACTCTTTACTTTTGTTACTTTTGTACGAGCTTCATACCGCAAAATAATATATATATATATATATATATATATATAAAGATATATATATATATATATATATATATATATGTTATATATATATATATATATATATATATATGTGTGTGTGTGTGTGTGTGTGCGTGTGCGTGTTTCTACAACAGTCTTATCGTATAGTGCTTGTTCCTTGTTCCTTTATACACTGTTCAAACTGAACTAAAGGAACTCGTGTAATGAAATATCACCCTTCTCGGACTATACATACTATTAATTAAATGTGTAGGCAATCACCAAACCCAATGAACTTGCCTTTCTGAACTGCAACACAAAGAACATAGTATACACGTCTTGGAGCTTGAGTAAACGCTTTATATTAAACGATCGATTATATATCTCATAATATGTATCATATCACTTTGCATTAGAATGAACAAATGTTTAAAAATTAATAGACAACAAGACTCTGACCTAGTATTGTTTAAATACAGTTTGAACAGGCTTACTTATTTTCTTCTTCCATCGTTTGTATTTTACTGAAATAATAAAGAATTTTGGATAAAGTGTCCATCGACGCAACTGAAGATGGAGATCAAAAGTTGATTTATATATTCTAAACAAAATCATACAGCTTTTTTTATTTTGGAGTAGAATACGTCCACAATACAAACCAAAGAGAGTTGTATGGATATAATCTGTTATACAGAATGAGTATTTCTGTATAAATAACACGGGCATTCATCAAAGAAAATGTGCTGCTGGAAACCATATGGACCAAAAAGTTGAGAAAATGTTAATAGTTGTTCCAACCGCAAACAGACGAATGCATGATGCAGTCCACAATTTAGAATAATGTAATAGATGTTATTTGGCTTTGCTTACTTTTCATCAAATGTGAAGACATTGATCGAACTGAACAATTTGTAACTTGGAACAACTCCACACAGATAAAAATACACACTTTTTTAGGCTTGTTTGATACGTGTAGATCGTCATTGGATTGTGTATCTCATGTATTGGATTCCAATCAAATATAGTGTGAAAAGTAATCAAAAGCTACACTAATAACGGATAATGTTTAGTTTTAAAGGCTTATTTATTTTCATCCTCGCACTTCTTTACTTTCCTGAAATACTAAAGACATTTTTTTTGCTTATAAAGATTTCGTCGCAGCTGATGTGCAAGCGTGCAAGACATCTATAAGACTCTCTCTCTCTCTCTCTCTCTCTCTCTCTCTCTCTCTCTCTCTCTATATATATATATATATATATATATATATATATATATATATATATATATATATATATATATAAAGGAGCGAGCTGAACGTATCGCAAGACAAATCACTGGATACCAGAACATGAGGCTCACCCACGCATCTTTTCGAGTTCTCCTTGACGTTTTACATTCTTCTCGTCTGCGTCTGTGAATTCGAGGCTAAAATTAAATGACGAATTTCCAACATTATTTTGTACGATATATTTTTTTAAACTTTGGATAAGGTAATTCATACTTTAAAAAGGAAAGGAAGAGCAGGAGGACTCGTTGAAAGGATAGAATCAGTGGAGATAAGAAAAGACCTTTTCTTCCTTCATAATTTAGGAAATAAGAAATAAACGACTTTTTCCTCCTTTATATTTTAGGAGATAAGGAATGTGAGTGTAGACCTTAATAAATTAAACTTAAAATACGCGATCATTGTTTGAACTCTGTATATAAATAATTATCACAACCTACACATTTTCATGTTTGACACATGGTGTGGTGGTACGGATCTCAGTACATTTAGAAAAAGATTTAGATAAAAACAAAGTAATAGTTGTACGAAAAGTAAAATGAAACACTCTCAAGCTGTCGATGTAATTTTTCTCTTCATGCACTTTAACGATGTTTTTGTGGGCTTAACGCTATTTTCAGCACATAATAGGCTAACTGGCTGAGGAAGAACTCCGAAAATTCCCGGAAAGAACCGCCAACCCACAGGACACTACTGGCAAGTTTACTTACACACCCACATAGGCCAAGCCCAAGACTCGAACCCACGCAGACAGAGGGTGAGATGGCAGTGATCAGTGAAGGCAAACTCTTTAAGCCACTCGCGGCCTTCATATCCTACGTATGGACTATAATATCGATGGCATATGTACAAATTAACAACATTTCTTTACGAGTAAGGAAATAGTAACAGAACATTTGATTGATTCTTAAAAATAGAAATAGTATGTACTCAAAGCTTGTTTTAATATTTAATCAAAGGCAATGCATGCTATCTTGAAGCCGTAACATTTTAGAGATAAGAAATGATTTTGCATTGGTGCAAGCATTTAGCAAAGGATAAATACTGCATTGTAACAGAGTAAATATATTCTAACACATACGGTTAACAACGTGGGTAAAAAGTTAAAAATGTAAGTCATGTTAAATTCTCTAAACACTTTGTGCAAGCAATATCATATACTATTAAGAAAGACAAGGATTTTCTTCAGAATTAAATACGTGGAGCGATTAAATGATTTGATCAGTGAGTGGCTGGGTGTATAAGTGGATAGACTATGTCAGTAGTCTGTTGAATGGGTAAGGTTTTAAAGCATTGTGTAGGTTGGAAAGAGTGTATACGAAATTTATTCAGGCCATGTTTGACTTGATTTAGCATGCAAATACTTGCATTACATCCGACGAGTCTTGAGGTTCAGATATATCTACATGGGTATTATGTTGCCACTGACCGCTGCTCTCCTCTGCTGTCGTTCTATTCAAAACTCCAGTTCTATAAGATTAAGTACATTAAGCAATATGTGAACTTCATTTGCTTTAGGGATATTTTCTTCATTTACTTGGCAAAATCTTAATCATGATTGAAATGCTGATTCTTTGAGTTTGCATATTTATGGTGAGTTCACAACGTTCGCGCTAAACGGACTGATAATGCGTCCGAATTGAATAGCAAATAAATATATATATTTAAATAAATTTTAAAAATGAAACTTTTCACGTTAAAATGAGATCAAATTTCAATTTGTATACCTGACTTGAGAGGAGCAAACATATCTCGTTTCCTT
>JAECUM010059642.1:0-29982 GCA_016617855.1 Megalonaias nervosa
CCTACAATGAATTCTATTTTATGGCTTTTGACGTTAAAGATTCTTAGTATTTGTTGCTCCTTTGTCCATCCTCTAATACGACCAATATATCAAAATAGTTATATTCCAGTTTTCTTGCAGTTGTTTCAGATGACTGTGATACAGCGTGCACTTTACGAGTGGATTTTGGAGTTTCCATTACACCTGATTGACTATTTCAATGACCACCCAATGGCTCATGGGAAATTAATTGAAAAAGAAAGTGACTTATCAGAGATACAGAAGAAGTTGGTGAATGATTACAAAAGTAGCAAATCAACCGTACCACAACTATTATGTACATTAAAAAAATAAAATGCATAAACAAAGAGAAGGATGCGCTTTACACACTAAAAGTTTTAAACTGACAAGATAGACAGAATTATCCTGTTTTGAGCAACATTTGTGGCATATATATAACATTGAACCAGCATAAATCTGAGAAAAAAGCAATAATTTGGCAAATAGAAAGCAAAATCTTAGAACAAAAACCCAAAAAAGCACAGATCAAACGTCAGAATAGCCCATTAGTTGAAAAGCATGCAAATCGATACTAGCTTGCTTATGTAATCACAAAGAAAATTAATTTTCAAGCAATAAAGACTTTGCAAGAACAGTATGAATAACAAATTATGATGCCACTAGTGTGCGGAAATTGCAGAGCCACATGACAATGCTCTAGGAATATTTCTAAATGTCAAATAGTTCCAACACTTTCATAAACATTTTAGATCTATAAAACAATCAGATTGCCAATGTTTAAGAGTAAATATTGATTAAATAAATATTCTACTTGAAGAACATGACCCAATAGCTGTTATATTGTACAACAGCGTTTCAAGAAATATTTTTAACATGAATCTTCTACTTAAAGAACATGACTCAATAGCTTCTTACAGCCCACAACAGCTTTTCAAGAATACTTATGAAATAAAACTTCTGATTAAAGAACATAATCGAGAACAGTTGCTATTGTCCACAACAGCTTTTCAAGAAATACTAATGAAACAAAGCTCTGATTAAAGAACATGACCCAATAGCTGTTACAGCCCACAACAGCTTTTCAAGAAATATTAATGAAACAAAGCTCTGATTAAAGAACATGACCCAATAGCTGTTACAGCCCACAACAGCTTTTCAAGAAATATTAATGAAACAAAGCTCTGATTAACGAACATGACCCAATAGCTGTTACAGCCCACAACAGCTTTTCAAGAAATATTAATGAAACAAAGCTCTGATTAAAGAACATGACCCAATAGCTGTTACAGCCCACAACAGCTTTTCAAGAAATACTAATGAAACAAAGCTCTGATTAAAGAACATGACCCAATAGCTGTTACAGCCCACAACGGCTTTTCAAGAAGCACTAATGAAACAAACCTCTGATTAAAGAACATGACCCAATAGCTGTTACAGCTCACAACGGCATTTCAAGAAATAATGATAAGGTGCCGAGGTGCGTCCTGCAACATAAATAATAAAAACTCCTTACAGCCAAATTAATACCAAAACTACTTTACAGGCTATAACCATATCTGTCCATGCACACAAATGTTGCATTGTATTCATTATATCTTCCTCTAATCACTCCAAATAGCTAATCTGATATTGACCAGCTTATTCAACTGTAGCGAGCACCTTGTCACCTTTAATGGCCGCCAGTGCACTTTGGGCTGCAAGAGAAATCAGCGAGAGAACAGAGAAGAGAAGACTTCAAAACATAAGCTTTGCCTCTTAAATCATAATTCGCATACCTACGTGAATCTTGCCATAGGGTCCCTCTCATCCTTTACCTGGGCATATGCGATCCATCTTGTGTACGTGACCTTTCGTGGAAAGATGGCGATGACCTCTGTTGCAGTGACCACTTTCCAATGTACTTACAAAAGTAATGCCCCCAAACACTAGTGCAACGGAAAAGATGGTTATTAAATAAGGTAGTTTGTCAAAGTCCTACAGTCCTCCGGCGAATCAAGTTTAATAGGTCTAAAGAAAACGTAACGGATACGATACTAGTATGACATACTAGTATGACATTTAACAAATTTAACGAAAACGTAATGGATACGATACTGGTATTTACTAACATACTGGATACAATATAAAAAACGACGGACATTCATAAACGTTTCAGCAAATCAAAGTTTTATGATGCTTTCCAAGATGCCATCAATGAACGGAAACAGTTCATTGGACATTTCAATGTTTATCCAACAGATCAAGATTTGAATAAATACCGTATATGCCGTGCTAAATAAATACTGTATATACCGTGCTAAAGCTGGTCATACCGACAGAAAAAGCACGAGAAAAACATGGATATCCTAGGTCTCTAGTTTAAATCTCGCTTCTTTATTACATTTGTATGGTATCAGGTACCAAAAATCAGTTTCTAAATGAAAGCAGCTTTATCAAACTTAAAATCACTTGATCAGTTTTTCAGTACCCTCTAAAAGTGTTAAATATATTGGTCGAAACAATTTTCAAAACTTCTACATGACTTTCTTTAAACCGTATACATACATACAAACATACTATTTTCACACCTGAGTCAATGCCTTTTTCTTTGTTTTTTATTCAAATTATCAAAATATATATTCCTCTACATCGTAAGCACACGATTCTTTACCACTATATAGTTTTATATTCGCTATCTGTAAGTGTACCAGAGAGATTTTTAGATTTTTGTTCAACGTAGCTTACATTTTAACTCTAATCTACTGTCAAAAATAGAAATGAAAAGTGCATAATTGTTTCTTCTTCAGTATTAAAGTTCATGAAATTATAAATAAGCGCGACATTATTTTTTATTTGAATGACGTATTACTGTGGAGCATATACTGTGGGTAACTTGTGTTCATCAAAAACGTGAGGGAGCATGGTTAATCCGTAAATATTAACTAATCATGCGATATAGTTTAAGACTTTAAAAACTATCCAAAAGTGCTAACGATGTTGTCTAAGTATGCCCGCTGGGTTGATATACATGTTTAGCATTTGAAATTAAATCTCTTAAATATCCTCTTAAAAGTGTATTAATGATAGGTTTTGACTTGGTAGAAGGTGGAAAGTAACATATATCCGGGAATCAGTCTGATTTTTTCTTGAGACTCCATTTTGTTATGACCACATTTCGGTTTTCTATTTCAGCATACTAACATTAAAAGCAAATTTTAAATGCATACCTGATTCTATTTATTTCCATTTTTACAATACCAATTCTAACACTTAAAGCGAGGGTCTTGTTATATATTTCCTATTTTAGTGCATTTTTTGTCTTTTTTGCAGCCTTTGGTTCCAAATTACTGAAATGACACCTTTTTTCCCTAATCCGTCAATACCAGCTTGCACTACACCAATATTATAGCCACTTTACTATCAAAATATGATATCGTATCTGTTTTTGATTGATTCAACATATTTTATCGTTTCAATCTTAACAATTAAATCTGTAATAAATAAAATCGTAAGTTGTCTTTACAGTTTGTATTGTGCTTTCCTTCACATTTTTTTTTTTTTTTTTGTTTTCGTTATGCAAACCTAACTGAATTCAGTTATAATGCAACTTTATTCCATAGCGGGGACATTGTCGGTCGGTCCCTACTTATGTACGTTTGTAATGTACTTAAGTCGCACAACAGCGCTTAAGCGAGACACACGAAATCTGGATCAATGACAGTCCTCGTGTGTAGCCTGTGTCAATACTTTTTGAATATTGCTCTTGCCTCTGTTATGGGGCTAGGTTATGATTTTGGATAAATTTCAAATAACTTGTAAGATGTTTGTCTCATATCTGAGAATTGCCAAATGCAATAAGTAACCCAAGTGTCAACACATAAAAGACTGGAATTCCTGTATCATGCCCATGGTATTTTAGAAAATGAGCTGATTTTTAAACACCACAGTTGTACCTTTTATATCATCCTATTTATTGGATCAGTACGATTTCAAGTAGCGCTATAGCAGCAAATGTACTAGAGTAATGAATATGTAGACTAAACTGGAATTTAAATATCACAAAAGTTCCCGATGTATTTATTTACAGTCGTTTTATATTTACTGTCAGCATAGACCATTTATCTCAATATGTCAATAACTAAACCCTGAAAAGCAGAGTCATATCTGGCCATAGCTTTTCAATTAAAGACCAAGCCTCCCCCCATGAACAACTGTTTCACGCCTCGAATCTACATTGATCATGAGGAATTATTTCACATTTACATAAGAATTAATTAGCAATAATCATCCTATGACAAAATGTACACTGAAAACATTGATAATATATTTGTTAATATATATTACACTTGTTAATATATATATATATTACATTGAAAACCTTGCTAATATATAATTTCACTGTCTTTATCATATTCTTTCATAGTACTATTACTACAATTCTTAAAATTATATAAGAATTTTTCATTCTCATTATTTAATAAGATACGTAACTCGCAACAACGTTGTCCAATCTCTCGCAGAATTAATAGCACTTAGGTAAAAAGTGATGTAATGTCGTCATATGTAATGTGTGCGTCAGTTTGAACTACGCAGTACGCATTGATATCACATAAGTTGACTAAGAGGACAATATTAAAAAAAAAATGTACAATGAAGAGACAGTGCGAAAAATGAGCATGTATTCGGATTAGGTCAGGGATAATTGGATATGACTACCGCGATATATCAGGACTTAAAGTAACGATATATGACTACCGCGATGTCAAGACTTAAAACAATCAGCCGGAAGATATGAATAGCGGCAGGTTTATTTCTGAAATACATCAATTGCTTTTCGTAATGAGTTTAACTTTATCTCTTTGCTTCATTAGCCACAGTCTGATGAGCTTATTCCCTACTCAAGCTTTCTGTCTAGGATTTCTCATTTTATTTTGTGCACATAATAGCAAGTGTAGATACGACAGCATATTTAATATAAACGTGTTAGTCTGGGTTCTTTTAAGAAAGGTATATGCCAGACATTAATGGTGGACTAACCAGGGTAATTTTATTAAAGGTATATGCCAGACATTAATGGTGGACTAACCAGGGTAATTTTATTTAAGGTACATACTAATTGTGGCTTCTTATGTGATTAATTGTTCAGTCTGGCTTGAACGCACTTTTGATCGGACATGGAGTCTCTATCATTTTAGAATTTGTCTTCTTTTTCATAATTGTCCATATCGTTAACTTTATGTATTAAACTAGTTTGTTTTTTTTATGAATTAAAAAAACCCCCCAACAAAACATATGAAATCGAATTAGCATATAATGTCTTTTACGTAAAGAATATTACTTCCGTTTGTTGCTCCGATGCATTTCCAATAGTTTAAGTCTTGTTCCAGTGTCAATAGGTTTAATGCCTTTCTTCAAGCACATTTCATACTCAGATACGACCACGGCTTGATTAAATTGCTGTTCACGGTACCAGAAATACACACAGAAAGTCTGAGGAACACATTTATCACTCCCAAAAGGATTAGTTCGCCTTTCCTTGCCTGTCCTGACAGATACTGAAATTGTTATTGTGGACATTATTTGAAAAAGTCTTTGATTAGAAAGATGTCGGAGGTGAGTGCACAATGAAAACTGTCATTTGCGCAAAATTTCATATCAGACCGTTGTATGGTCTCAGCCAGCGGAATACAGCTGACCATTCCTTATGCATTCAATAGATCAGACATATGAAACGCACTATTTTGATGATGACAAGATTGTAAAGAATAAAAATGAGAAATGTTATATATAGTTCTATCCCATTAATCAACAGGTTCTAGAACTGATGAGGTTTTCTTTGGACCTATTGCAAATCACTATCTGAATCGATGACAAGTTCCAACGCTTTTGGCACTAGAAAAAAACACCATTGTTATCAATGGCGTAGAGTTGTTTTGCTGCGTAGCCTCACAATTCTCTGGACTTGTAGAAGGAACTCAAGTATGCACTCGGAACAGATAAATACACCTGTAACTTCTGCTTGATAACATAGATCTAAAGGCTATATCTTATAGTTCAGATATAACTAAAAAGGGAGTTTCATCCTGTGGATTTCTTACACTCGACAGCTTAATAATGAATTTGTTTTAAACTAAAATAAGACCACCATCGACTTAAAATAAATAATGTATTGATACTGTTCATTAATTTGCCAGATCTCTGGAAAAATCACCATAGATATGTAGATATTTTAAAAGCAGCAAAATCAAACACAGACGCCTAGAGGACAAACAAATGCGTAAGAGGTACACCTGGTACAAAAAACCGGTTTCCGTCATTTGGGGGGTAACTAGTACACTTTTGAGTGGGTACGGAAAAGGGACACAGTGCATGCCATCTATTAAAGATACACCAGTTTGTTTTATATATATATATATATATATATATATATATATATATATATATATATATATATATACTATATATATATATATATATATATATATATATATATATATATATATATTGTGTTGAGAAAATTCTTTAATTCCACACTTAGAGAATTTTCTAGACTAAACCTAACTCTGACTCTGATCTGATCCGTGGCCTATTTTGTGTCCACAGAGAAACTTTCAAAGTCAGATAACGAAATTTTGTCGTATAGTTCAAACGAGCTTACAGTAGTATAGTTGGTGCTACTAAATGAGAAGTTTTATTGAGCATTTATTGACCATCTGTCTTACTCTTAATAAATAATAAATCATCCATCCTACTTATATTCTTTAATTGGAGAAGTTAAGTCCTCACACCTTTAAAACCGTTACAAGAAAACCAAAATCGAATTTTAGCCGGGGTTTGTCTTAGATGATAAATTCTGATGCTTCAGAAACAGTCAGTATACTGCTAGAAAATGACTTCCAAAAATAGCACAGCAAATGCAGCAGGGTAAAGAGCTAGCATGATTAGAGTCATCATACATATCTATACGTTGTGTAACTTTTAGTACATGACTATCTATTTTGCGTGTTTCACTTGCACATTTAGATTGCGTAGGATCTATTAATAGGTGTTGACAAGTTTCTAATAATAAAACCGTTTGGAGTTATTTATGGCTGGATAAAGTCAGGTGGTTGAGTACGTGAAGAGGTATTGTGTAATGTTGGATTGAGTAGTAAGGTTTGTCACGTGGGGTTATATTGCGCCGTATAGTCGTAATAGACTCTTGGAGATGTATATAAGGAGAGAAGTAAGCAATTAATTCATTCCTATTTCGGATTTTTTAAAATATGTTCTTGTATTAGTATCAGTCAGCAGATGTGTTTAATGTTTGTTTTAGATTTGATTTAAGAAGAGACAGTTGTTTTGATTAATCATTGGAAGTACACAGTGCTCATTGGAGTAAAATATTATTCTGAGACTATTGTGAATTTATTCAAAGGAGTACTGGACAATACCATTGTGATACATCAGGACTGTTGGCAGACTAGTACATTCAAGTATCTGGTATTCATTCGGAACATTCGATTTGTTTGGATTTGTGTAGAACATTTTATGAGAATTTTAGACTTAATTCATAATACTGTAAGTTCCTCTTAAATTTTTCCTTTTATAACTTCGACAATTAAATTATGGTTAAGTTTTACAAAACATGTTGGTTTTGCTTATTTTATGACCCTGGAATCGCAACAGAATTAGCAAAGAAATATCGCAAGTAAATACCTCGAGTAATTTTTTCTTCCTATGTTAAATGTCGCAGTATCCAAATATCCACCGATTTCGGATGGATTTCATTTTGCTTTTTAGTGACTGGTTGATTATGTAATTCGTAAAGAAAAATGTGCGAATTTGCAGCTTTCTTTATAATTTCCACGCGATTCTCCTTAAAAAACATCAAAACTAAGTTGTAACCAATTATAACTCGTTTGCAGCAGTACAAAAAATAGTGGATAGAAAGGACAACATGAAATAATGACTAGAACTACTATCGGTGGGTTCATCGCAGAAAAGCAATTGCCGATTAACACAATTTGTTCAGTATAACCTTAAACAGAGAACAATAATGGGACATAACTTTACAAAATGATGACGTACAATGATTGAATCAAGCTCATGCAAGAATCCGGCAGTTTTAAGCTCAACACAAAGCTTAGTTTCAATCATGCATGAACATGTTGGACTAATGGGCAATCAATCCACTGATTAATGGTTTTGTAATCTTAAATTGAATTTCACATGAAGCGGACATCTAAATCCATTTAATGCCTTGCCAACGCATAACTGCACACCAGAGACAATCATAGTTATTGTGTTCCTACATAAACTAGAGCTTTGGATAACAAGCAGTCAGTGACCATAGCTCTTCCAAGTGAAAAATGAAATCAAACTCATTCAATGTCCTCTCGGTTCCATATTTGGTGAAAATGAAACAATCCTTTGTAAAGTTATTTGTGAGAATGAAAGACAGGAAAACTTCCAACTAAGGGATTTAATTCCTGAAAAATAAGACTTGGAACGCTGGAAATCTATCAAGATCAAGCTGCGTGGAATTATTTGGCACAACCGTCTATAAGTCAGATAAGTTAGGCTACAAAAAAATTACCAAGACGAGTAATCAGGGGCCACAGCTACTATACATGATGCGATGGAATGTTGAAAACGACTAATCATCAGAGCTCTCTTCAAGGTAAAACATCATTTTAAATTTCACTGAAGTCCAACAATCCTTATTGAATTTTGTCCTGCGGAAACCAAACTTTGATAGAGGTGCAATCAGGGGCCATAACTCTTGTAATGATGTCGTGCAAAGCTGGAAGTCCATGTCTAATCAGCATAAAACTGCAATCACATTTGGATGGCATCCAACAAGTTTCGGTAAATTATGCCGCGGAAATGAAAATTAGAAGGATATCCATTAGATAACATTAATACTTTTAAATGAAGTCATGAAGTGTTAGAAATTGAAAAAGTCTGCGTTCTGTTAGATAAATCTGAATATTAACTTTTTGGTCCATTGCAACTTTCTAAATGCAGTCATCGTTCGATTTGGTTTGGTTTTGTTGGGATTTAATGCCATTTTCATCATATGATAGGATATACATGGTGGGCAGTATATTTGGAGGAGGAAAACCCCGGAAAGAACCCTGTAAGAACCGCCGACCCAAGGGAAGCTACTAGCAAGCTTTTTCACATGCCCACGTTGGTCAAGTTGAGAATCGCACTCACACTAATAGATGTGAATTGTATGAGTAATCTGTAAAGGCGAGCACTTTGGAAACTCGCCCCGGAAATACAGTCAGCAGATGGGGTAATCAGCTCCTGAAATATTCTAAATAATTGCAATATTAGAATCAAAAATTAATTCGAGATCCTGTCCATATAAATCTGAAAACCAAATTTGGTTGAAATCCAACAATTTCCAGAAATGTTATTTTGCAATAACAAATTACTGACGGATGTATTGATGACAGCCGTTTGGGCTAATGAATTGCGTGATTACTATTGGGGTCCGCCGACCTCGTCAAGTGATTTCATAATGAGATTAACGAGAGCAGAAATTAATACTTTCATACAAGCTAATTTGAAGTCTAATAAATTACCATGTAAGACTGTGGTGCCTAACATAAGTTAGAAAAGTTTTATAAAGAAGTGATAGGTGTTAAACTGTTGATTCGTTGATTTATCTAATCTTTTCTCATTTTTTTTTTCTCACAGTGTGATCGAGTTTGAAACATGCCATATCAATAAAAATTCTTTAACGCTCTTTAATAATATGCCTTTTAGTAAAGTGTTAATGCTTGAATTTTTACGCTACAGGTAAATGCGACGGATCCCAGTTTCGATGATGACTAAGGAAATCTAAAAGAAAAGAACTATAAAGGGTCATTTTTAACATTAGTACTAATAATATTTTATGTTGAAATGAAAAAAGTAGAAATATAATTGATTCAACATAGGTACCTTTTATGTTTTGTTTTGTAGAGCTTTATGTGTATGTTTTTTGGAAGGGTTTATCTTTCTAAAGAATTTAGTGCATTTTTATTTTATTTTTCCCCTTTTTCAGATTTAACTTTTAACAATAAGCATCCTGTAGTCATTACTGTGATGATGTGCCGTTCAATGCTAATAATACATATTGTTTTTCCAGATTTTTATATAGCGATCTTGTCCTCTGTTCCCAACTACCAACAGATCATCGATATTTGTATGTCTCAATAACCAGGATTGTCTCTGCTAGATGATTATCGTATCGTAAAGGAATAAATTTAAAAGAAATGTTTAATCAATATTTTCCTTCGTTTAATAGAGAATTCCTAAATCGCGTTTTATTGCATATAATGTTTTACCAACACGGATCTTACAGAAGAGTCTGGCAGATTTTGATATCCTATGCTCCTGATCTTAATGCACATTTGTGATTTTCCGTTTTTACTCCTAATTAATATTGTAACTGTGGGATATATTTAACGTAATTTGATTGGATCTAAATTTTATTTAATTGTCTGTCGATGAGACATTGTTTTAACTGCAGATATCAGGCAACCATATTTATGATTTACATATCTCTTTAGACTGCGGACACTGAAGTTGTTTATATTCATTAATTGAAATGTTCATGAAAAATCCCGGTACCTATAGCAAGACAAAATAAACTGATAAAAATATATATGCCCTGAGTGTTGATAATGATTGTGAACCTGCTTTACATCAAATCTGCCGAAGCGAAATAGCTGCTATTCTTCCGTAACGCACATGCTATTGATTGTTACAAAAAGTAACGCACGTGCTATTGATTGTTACAAAGGTAAGCACATACTATTAATTGTTACAAAAGTAACTCACATGCTATTGATTGTTACAAAGGTAACACACACACTTGATTGTTACAAAAGTAACGCACATGCTATTGATGTTACAAAGGTAACGCACATGCTATTGACTGTTACAAAGGTAACACACACACTATTGATTGTTACAACAATAACGCACATGCTATTGATTGTTACAAAGGTAAGCACATACTATTAATTGTTACAAAAGTAACGCACATATTATTAATTGTTACAAAAGTAACGCACATGCTGTTATTGTTACAAAGGTTAAAAATATGCTTTTGGTGTTGATAATGATTGTGAAGCTGTTTTACATCAAATCTGCCGAAGCGAAGCAATTGCTATTCTCCAATAATGCACATATTATTGATTGGTAAAAAATTACAAAATATTAAGAATCAATAGAATCATTCATATATACTTGTAAAATTCTTATCGTACGTCACGCTTAGCTTTTATCCTGATTCGGGCACTATTTGCCAATTTATTTTTTATGCCGATCAAAGGAAGTAAAATGTGTGTATGTAAACAAATCATGGTGTTAACAGGCCTAATAAATTAGAGAAAAGAATAGCTTAAATGGCTGACTTAACCGAAAGCAAGAACATTACAAACACGCGTGTTCGACAACCCTGATGTAAAGCGTAACTAATCATCAGGTTCCCTACACACATCAAGTGTGTTCAGGCCATAAAAAATTAAGTCTTTGTACAATTGCTGGACGATCATAGACATCCAGATATGCATATATACAAGTAGCTCCATTTATTCCAATGTCTCCAGCAAAGATAACACTAGTCTACAATTTCCAGCAGGGGAACGGGGGAAAGCCCCCTAGGACAGAAGCCCCCTTACAGAGGTAGGACAAAAGCACCGTAGGACAAAGATCACTCAGGGGGAGGACAAAATCCAGTTTACATAACCGGAAATAAATAATTGTATTATGGTTTTCATTGTTATAATTATTTGCTATGAATCACAGCAATTTTAACACACAAACACTGTGAGTGTTTGATTAAAACAAGAAAAAATATATTTTTGTTACAAGTAATATATTGTTCTAACGGAATCTTTTATTACATTCTTGATATTTTAATAATATAATTCTACACTAAGGAAGCTTTAAACAGTTAACTGTTTACAATTGCAGTTATCCAAGGTGAAGTGTGTAATCGTCTTTGTTTGAGAAAACGCGTATAGAACCAGAACTGCACAATAAACTGTAAATTATGTGTTCCAGTAATACGTGTCACCTACATTTGTTGAAACCAGCTGTTTTATATCAAAGAAATGCACAGCAATGAGAAGTTATTTCTTTATAAAATGACGGGGAATCTGTTCACCAACCATATTTTTTTTTATTATTAATGACATGCACTTCAAAAGCTGTTTTTATATCAGTGAATGCAACAATCACAGCAATGAGAAGTTATTTCCATATGAAATTACAGGGAATATGCACAGTAAGGGTTTGTATCTTCGTGTTAGATATACATATGTGTTTAATGAATTTGATTATTTTGTTTGATATTTATGAAAATATACTTTTATTGAATGGAATAAATACATAAAATACTTTTATTAAATTGTTTGTAGTCATTACACAAGATAAACATTGCATTGCACACTGTACAAATTTACTAAAGGGTTCAAGGTAGACCATTGTAAAACATAGTAAACAGTCTTACAATAAATAAAAAATAAACAAACAAAATCTCAATCAAATGCATAAATAGAAATAAAAATAATGTAAATATCAAATATCAAGGGGCTTTTGTCCTACCCCAAGGTGGCTTCTGCCCTTGACGGGGGGGGGGGAGGTTGTCCTACCCTTATCAGGGGGTTTCTGTCCTAGGGGATTTCGTCCCAAGGGGCTTTTGTTCTGGAATCTTTCTAGTACTACTCCTACTGTCAATAACATGATACGTTCTTGGCACACTCTAGATCCTTGGTTGCAGAATCTGGGTCACGGATTCACCACACATACCCCTAAAAACTCCATGGATTCCGTCATAACTGACTGAAATGTAAAGGTAAACAAGCCACCACCATCCCCCCCCCAAAAGAAACCCCAACAAAAAGCCCCACCCCAATCCCCCAACAAACAAAAAAGCCCACAAAGCCCACCCCCAAATAAAAACAAACCAACCCCCCCCCAACCCCAACACCCCAACAACAAACCAACGAGCAAAGCTGTTTGAGGATCACCCAAGTTACATGTACAAATTCCATTGAAGGATTTAAGTGACGTTTAGGTGTCAGTTATATTTATTTGAAATTCATCTTACACACTTGCACACAGTACACTTTAGTTTATAATTGAAGAGAGATTATTTTCTAATACTATTTTTGTCAGTTTCTTCATTACTTGATTACAAATGGACTATATTTCTTGGTAGTTTGCCTTGAGAGAGCGTTGTCCAATACATAATTGCGAACGAAGTGATCTGGAATTACAGTTCAAGGTGATATTTAATTTTTGAGAAGTGACATATCCATTCAAACTGCAGCTCAAGTTTACCACAAACCTTCAAGATAAACCTGCTTTTACACTCTTTCTTCAAGGCAATGAAGTTTTTAAGAATCTTTTATTGTATGAAAAATACATTTGTACTGACAATATGACACTTGACTTAAACCTTTATTTTTCGTTTGTGAAAGATAAAATCTTTTATTATGCATCGGTGTAGATAGGAAAATTTCGCCCTTTGATCAGGATTTTGCGTTAGACACGAGGCTTTACCGGGTGTCGGCCGTAAAAATATGACCCCTCATGTGTAATTTTCTTTTCCATCACAGATACATATCGAGGATGCTATTAGTCTTCCACCGGTGTTCTACACTGCAGAACACGACCATACACGTAAAGGAATGTAAAAAATGTATATATACCAGAGTAAAATTTCATTGATGTTTAATTGAAAATTGCGTAATCTACATTATGTAACACGCAAGAAACATAATTGCTTAATTTTGAATGAGGGGTCATGTATCAGGGCAATATTTGACTCGTATTAATTAGGTCTGTCTGCAGGCTTGCACAAAATTTTTATGTTTCTTTTAGTCATCAATTATAAAGATAATTAGTGGGGCTTTTTCGTTTATCGTTACCCCGCCATGCGAATCGTGCGCCACGCGGAGATTATCTAGTATCTTATAATGTTATGATTAAGTTATTTTTTCTTAATTAATGCTTAAGTTTTATTGATACATAAATATCAAACACAATTTAAGGAAATCCGGTGCTGTGATCGAGGGATATAATACCTTGTACACAAAATTATGGAAACGAATTATGGCCAGACTAACAGAAGGACAAAGGAGGAATGAAGATATTTGATATCTTGCATTTTATAATGTTCGTTATCCGTCGTGTAAACCGAAAAGTTCACTCGTTGCCCAAATGTCAGACTATTCACTATGAGTTTGGACTCATCCATATTCAACTCTGAAAAAGAACTCAGTTCACAAGGGCGAATAAATCAGCTTAACTTCCATATCCTTATCATTGGCGATCTATGAACTGACATTCTGTTTGTAAAATTGTCATGGTACTCATTCACATGTCATCATTTAGGACATTACTGACATTCTATTTGTCACTTTGTCATGGCACTCATTCGCATGTCATCATTTAGGACATTACTGACATTCTATTTGTTAGATTGTCATGGTACTTAGTCACATGTCATCATTTAGGATATTCCTGACGTTCTGTATGTCAAATTGTCATTGTACTCATTCATATGTCATCATTTAGGACATTACTGACATCCTATTTGTCAAACTGTCATGGTACTCACTCACATGTCGTCGTTTATAACATTACTGACATTCTATTTGTCAATTTCCGTGATGCTGACAAATGTTTCCAACAGCTGCAGCTATCAGCATAATCAGCTGACAACAAATTAAAACTGTAGCTATGCTTTGAGTGGTTTAGGTGGTAATTACTGGAAACTTCGATCCTTGCTTACAATAAATACATCGTTGTCCACCATTTATATTTCCCATACTGCTAATGATAGGGCATGTTAAACTACTTGGAGGGATGCGAGTGCAAGTTCTTATTTCAGTATTTATTTAATTTTTATGATTAGTCACAAATTTATTATTATTATTATTATTATTATTATTATTATTATTATTATTATTATTATTATTCAATATCTTTGTGAAGTACATTTCTGCCAGAAGGCCTCTCCCTATCCTTGTCCATAAGAAAGCACTTGGCGTCTCTGCATGTGCAACGCAAATATAGATGATTACGGTATCATTGGCTCAAACATTGTGCACGTACATAGGGTGATCAACCACAAACTTGCTGCTGTTTGTTTCAGAAATGCTGGCCTTGCTCCAACTTCATCACCATTCTTAAGCATAACTCTAGTTTGCCAAAAACGATCGGAAATGTTCAATAATCTTTTGTGATCTTTGTATCATCTTTATCCTTTATTTCGAGTAAGAAACAAGAACCCAAATTGTGATTGATCTATGCACCAATAGCAACGAGTGTAATACAAATAATAATCATGTGGTTTTTGTGTTTTCGAATGGTATGAAAAAAATCAGTATCGCAATCTCGAAACTAGTCCTTGTGTTGCATATGACGATTTCGCTTAATACATCTAGTTTTTGTCAAACATGCAGCTCAGACACCTTCTTGAGTAACTTTTGCCGTATTTATCTAACGCTATTTCTGTCTAAACGGACATGAATACTCCGAATTTCATGTTTGTATTAGGATTATAACTTAACAGAGATTTAGATCGTTAAGAATATTTTTCTGAACCAATATGTTTGGCGGAACGGTTCCAAGTACTGAAAAGTCTTAAATATTTACCACACGAACAACAAAGACCTCTTCCTAATTGCTTTACCGAATAATTTAGCTTGAACTCAGTTTCTGAGAAACGAATCGTCTCTGACAATTCTGAAAGATTGGCTTTGAAATTGGGGTCATAGCAATTACCATTACGTAATTTTAATTATTTTTAATGTTTTTGAGGTGTAACATTGCAAATTAGCGTCTGACGGTTCGATATTTATTTCAAGTGTCTGCTTTTAGATTCCTTTTTTAATGTAATTGCTTGATAGAGGTCAAGACTGTTCTTTTCATCGATTGTATTGTTCACAGAACTTATCGAAGAGGCAGGAAGAAACGACTTTGTGCCCACCATGTGCATGCAGAATGTCTGTCTCAATACCCCGTTGAAATCAGGACCACCAAAATACTGCAGCCAATTAAACATGAATGAAAGCTGCCTTGGTTGATGATTGGTTGATAAATCACTGCCATATGCATATATATACACAACCGTTGTAAATGTATTGTAAACCGAAGTCAAATGTAACCGATCAATATAAAAGAAACAAACAAACTCCAAAAGGTCGAATATGCCTTTGTAATAAGGATTTTGAATATTTTATTCTCACAATAATATATGCATAATTGTATTCGAGTAAGATGTCAGACTTTTCAGTGGATGAAATACAAAATCTAGTCATTTTACAAATGCACTTCACATCGGTCATAACATTTTCAAGTCAGCATCCCATTTCTTTCTAAATAGTATGATTCTTTGTTATAAATAACTTTAATATCGCTAGAAATTTTACAATTAACTCTTTTCTTAAAAAAGCACACATGATGAATGATATAGCGAAGAAAATGCCTTGCTACAGATTATAGTGGTAAGAATCATGTGTAAAACATAAGAAAGAACACTTGACGGAGTATGTACCTGAGTTAACTTTAAAAAATGCAAAGAAGCTTTCGATATGCTTTTTTCTAATTAAATGGACTACTTTTTTTCTAATTAAATGGACTCCAGTTCCTTCACGGTTAGTATTGCAAATTACAAATAATGTTTTGATCTTTCTTCTAATTAAAAATCCTTACAGAAAAAATACAAAGAAAAAGGCCCCGCCCAAGCATTACTAATGGAAGGTAAATGACATCTAGAAGAAAAAACATGTTATGGAATTAAAATATCGATGCACTATAATTGCCAAAGGAAAATATTAAAGAAAGGAAACACTCTTCAATTCATCACAGTATTAAAAATATTGTTAATGCAAATTTATGGCTATATCAATACTGAAACAAGGGAAAGTGCATGTGACATTTTTAAAAAGAAAATAAAAGTTATTTTGCTTCCTTTCCTTGAAAACATTTTAAGTTATTAAACTATACGGTGCTTTGGTAGGGGATGTGTGATCTGTTCACTCTTTATGGCGCTTTGGTAATCGTTATCTAGGAGATGATCGACCGCTGTGTTATTGCCAAGAAATACTTGTTATTTCCCACAGCTAAATCCTGGCTTGCCTCTGAAACTTTGTCAATTTCACGAGGGGAATTTCTTAAAACCTGGAATTCCGTCTGGGAACACACCTTCTCGTTTAGCTTAGCCAATCAGGATTACTCTCGTTTAAACACTCCTATCGAAGTCAGAATAATCCTCTCTAGTCCGCTTTTATTAAGAAAAACTATTCTAGAGAATATCACCTTATTACACCTGTTTCAAATGGCTGAAGATTGACCAGAAATTTTGCTCTGGTTTGTCTCAACTCTGCCAGTTACCACTATATGACATTACACTGAAATATCTGTCGGACTGTTATCGAACGGACTTTAATTAAAGTTCAATTCATGCCCAACAATGCGGATCCCATCTCTCACAGTCAGGAATTTTATTGTGAGCCTAGCCTGTTCGTCAAACATAATGGTTACGTGTCACGATGACCATGACAGAATGTACTGTTAAATTATCTACAAATATTGTACTATTATAGTATATAGCTGGTGAAAATTATTAACGTTTCCTCATTTATTTACTATTTGCTGGACTGAAGAAAGTTACGGAGTTTTTTTTTTTACGATTGCAAAACGTTCAGATTTGTGTTTCTTCATGATCGCCTAACTAAACTGGGCTAAGGAGTCAAGTTAACCAGACTCTCGAATCAACACACCGTCAATGACATTAAGCAGAGTGCCAACATGACGTAATTACCGCTCCTATCCGTCGCAACATAATTCAGAAAAAATCTTTCGTCTAAAAGAAAATGTATGTGGTCACACCATTGTCAAGGAAAGCCAGGTCATGATGTATACTTATGCCAAACATTAGGAAAGAGGTTCCACAGACTACCTGGCTTACCTATAGAGCAGGACAATAACGGTGCTGCAGTGCAGTCACTTGAATGATGAAATGCCATCCAGGAAAAATGGGCTCGTAAATATAATTATGCCTTATTCAATCGAAACATTGCTTTTTTGGTCTTTCATTTGGATTTAATTTAGAAAATGAAAATAATACTTAGTATGCAAGACTTTATTTGTTGTAGAGACGATGCACAAATCTTCGAATGTGTTATGTTAGCCACTTAAGCAGCCATCATAATTGGGATGTACTTATAATTTAGCGCAGAGTATCCGCTATATTTAGTCTAGTCTCTTGTCCGTCATTGTGGAATAGGTTTGATTACGTTCTAAAAGAACGAAAGTAGCCTACCAATCGAGAATGTCACAATGAACTATGGCATAGAAGAACCAACGTTTCAAAACCGCCCGAGCGGCAGCAACATCAATTCAAGCAAGAAACGTGCACTAAAAAGCGACAGAAATTTAATACCAATATAGTCATTAACCAACTCTGCGTGTTTTCACAGGAATATTTTCATTATCATCACAATAAGATATTTATATCGAAAATATTACCTGTTATCATGCCCTTTATATTTAACAATATCCTTATCAAGACATAAAAATACGATATTTTCAAACAATAATCAATTTCGAAATAATTACATTCGTTTCAGTCAAATCTGGTTGCATATTGCATTTCATAATAGCCGTTTAACATTACTTATAATTGAGCCTGACATACTCACCCCCACAATACTTCTGTGATACCATCAATCAGTTCTGACTCTTAAAGAAAACATGTAGTGATTCATTACACGATTAATAAATATAATGACTATTTAACAGTGTCCGTTGTTACCATTAAACGACCATAAAGGTAGAGCATACCAAGCTATCCTCAATATATGCATTTGGAGTAATCAGAAAATTCTTACGTGCGGACAGGAAACTATTTGTTATTTTGTTAGCATCATCTGAGCTGAAGACATTTGGATTCTTACTGGCGTGATTCCTTTATGAGTCAAGCGAGCTGTAACAAAGTACAAAATATTAATGGGCGATATACATGGGAGAGAGGTGCTGAACGTTTAATCAGACCAAATGATTTTTACTAAAAACAGACAGCCATTGCAAGAGTGTGATTTATTGGCACACCCTTGAATACTGACAACAAAATTAAGTATCGCAAAAAGATGCAGGAGTAGATGTTTAATTTTAACAACTCATATATGCCTGTCATGTGTGGCAGTTTTATTAAGAAATCTTTGGAAGTGTGGAAATATTGATTAGCTCGTATCCTATCTTTGCATTCGAACAAAGTGGCTGAGTTTTATGGAATGAAAACAGTCATTAAAAGCTTGTAACAACTTTTTTTTCTAGCTTTCAGACGTATCATGAGTAATTGGTCTTCAACAAACTGTGACATGTTCCGAATTAAGCAGCCAAAATTGGCACTGCTGCTTTTCGACGAAAATGTTTAATTTTGTCTAAACTCCTTGTAAGAATCAGTGAGTTTTAATTTCATATGGTCGTTTTCTCTAAACTGTTTTCTACTTGCAACTCTAATGACGCCTGTTTAAAAATCAGTTTTATATGCAAATATATGCTGATAAAAATGATAATAGAATAATATAGAATGTTGTTTGCATTTATGAAATGACATATTATGTTTGAAATAATCCAGTAAGGATTCAATTATGTTCTTTTATTGCTTGTATTGTGCTCTTTATTATTGCGTTATCAATGGATTGTGTTATCTAATTCAATGCATTAAAGAAAGACAACGGAATTTCATGACATTTGCATAGTATAACCAACATCATCGACATTGTCACAATCTGTATATTCAAGTGGTCCGCTACTCTTCAGGTGCATGCGCAATGGAAAAGACACTTTTCTGCATATTTTGTTTCATGGTCACAAGTTCTTTCACTGCCAAGGTATCAACATTTTCATACTTAACCGAAACATTGGAGAGACGATATTAACAATCATGTGTACGAAAAACGATATATGTATATATGTATATCTAATCTGTCAAAAATGTAATCAGTTTCAGATTTACAAATACAAACTTCGCTTTCAAGTAAAAATGTATTCTCTCTTTCTCCCCCACCCTCTCTTGTGAATAGTAGCATCTTCGCGTAAAGTAGACGAATCAAGCAAATGACTGCTAATGTATACTTTAGCAAAGAGGTAAGGTTTGGATTTGTGGGGTCTTAAGCCATTTTCAGTACGTGCTAGACTATACATGGCGACCAGTATTTTTCGTGGAGGAAGAGCTAGGAAAGAACCACCGAAAGATGCTGGCACACCGATCGAGACGAAACTGGAATCCAAGCAGACAGAATTGATTAGTAAAGGCAAGCGTCGTAGAATACTCCGCCACCCGTCCCCCCACCGACGAGACAAGGTCAACCAACAGATTAACACAGGTAGACAGAGAACATCATTGGGAGAAAAGGTAGATTGACGTTAACGGCAAAGCGAAAAGAGACAGGGAGATGTTACTATTATATCTTTTGTGACTTTGTTGAAAGAGGCGTCCTAATTGTCACTTCTATGAACAACAATTAAGACAGACTGTTTTTTCTTCAAGACTTCAAAATAAAAACTAGTAATTCACAAACATAGTCTTCAACTTCATCGGGTCTAAATTTAAAATAAAACACTATTCAACCATCCTACCACTTCCAGTTTTTCCAAACACAGTATAATGTCTCAGTTCAAATTTTCTAAATAATAACTGATTAAAACAACAAAGACCGTGAAGAGACGGAACGTGACATAAATTCGATGACTTTATCGGCCGTGAACTATGAATTAACTGTCACTTTGTTAAATGGTCATTCCAGATACGGCAACGTGCAAAGTTACTAATTATTGGTATTTTCTATGACGATTTCGATTAAGGCTGCTACACTGATAACCTCTTTCAGCTGCCGCAGCAACATAATAGCGTTCGATTCATTGGTAAATATTTTTTCTAGTCTGGACGACATCACGCTAGTAACATACACTACTTGAGGCACCCTCGGGTATTAACATTACGGTGTAGATTAATGTTGGGGGTGCGTGTGTGCTCCTGTGGGCAAGGTAATGTTAAAAATGTCAACAGGTTTGCCATTGCGGGTTGTTATGTCCCTCCATGGGAATGGTAATGTTAATATAGTCAGTAAATACTCAGTCATCTACTGTCTAGTGCCCCACCATATACCATCAACACATCGTGCCTAGTGACAAGTATATCCCATACCTACTATCCAACACGTGTAGTGACCAACACCGATTCATCTACTATCCAAAGTCCACGGTTTGAGTACTAAAGAACACCCACTGTTTGATTACTATCCGATACCAACGTTTTAATTTCTGTCCAGCACCCACCTTTCGAGTACTATCCAACACCAGCTTTCGGTACTGTTCGACACTCAAGTTTTGAGAACTATCCAACAAAAAGGGTAGGAGGTAAAAAAGCGAGATTAAATTTACACACACAATTTCACACAAGAATAATAGAAGTGTTTATAGTTATACTATACCCAGGAATATATTATCACACTCATGAAGTGGTAGAAAGCGCTTTTACGTTTTAGTCGGTTGGGAACAGATATAGACTTACATAGGTATGTAAACATAAAACACATAGAATGACAATCATTTTGAATACGCGAAGAGGTTTGACATATGCCACATCACTTCACAGCTTTTCTCAGCAAACTTCACCTCACAGCTGGTCCGTAGACAAAACACGCTTCAGACACTATTGCGTCTCCACACATTCATCTATTCCTACTATTGACATATACCAGAAAGTCTAGATTAAACAGCATTCTGGAAATGATGGTCTATGACTCCAGTTTTAAGCATATCATGTGGGTTTTCTCGAGAACACAATGACACAATAGACCAAAGTAACTCTATATATTCAAGGGTCGGATCGAAATGGAGTGGGCAGTGCCACCAATCAGAACGCGTGGAATATAATTCAGTCAGGGCATGTCATCTCTCTCATACGATCGGATCATTGCTCAGCCATTTCTGTGAGGTCGTGAAATAACCTCAAATAAAGTTGCAGGAATACGCATCAATTTGATGTGCTTGGTTAATAGCCTCTGGTGGAGTGCACCACGCATGTTACAACACCAAAGAAAGAGGTGTTCCGATTGTTTCTTTTGCTACCATCTGCCACTATATTGTTCCATGTGAATGATAGTAGTTCAAAATATAGTTCTCAATGGCGTCGAATTACAGTCAGAAGACGGCTGATGCGTCACACACACACACACACACACACACACACACACACACAAGAGCGGTCTCACGTCTGAGGAATTCGAGTACAGAAGACGGCTGATGCGTCACACACACACACACACACACACACACACACACACACACACACACACACACACACACACACACACACACACAAGAGCGGTCTCACGTCTGAGGAATTCGAGTACAATACACATGGCTGATAACATTAGAAAGCTGTATTGGAGTGCTCCTGCAGCGGATACATCGTATACTCGGAGTGATAATACGAACTCTACTACTACTGTTGCTGTAGCAAGTTTTGGTCAAGAACATAATGACTTCAATTTGGATTTGGCTCTGTGCGATTTCTTTATAGTCCTTGCAAGAATTGTTGCCAGTGGTAGTACCACATTTACCTCGTTTCGTCATTTCCAGTCTATGATGATATCAGAATAAACCAGAATGAAGAGTTAGATTGTTTTCTGCAATGTCCGAAAGAAGAATAAGCAGTACTTGTTCAATGACAACATCAACAAGAGGAAAAAGGAAAGCAAGATGAAGAAGAGAGCACGAAATCTTTCAATAGTGAACAACAACAAGGAGAGGAAAAAAGAAAGTAAAAGTAGAAGAAAAGGAAATTTGTGAGGAGAAGGAAGAGAGTGAAACCAAATTGGTTAGTGTGTTATAGAACATTTAGGCGGGGTTAAAATACGGGAGAGGTGTTTCCGATTTCATTAAGCAAACCTAAGAGAAAAAGATCTTTACGATCCAAGATTAATAAACATTCTGTGACTGCATCGGCATTCACTACCACCAGTGAGACGTCAACAGCAGCAGCAGCAGTAACTAAGCCACTACCACACAAGAAACAGCATTATCAGCAGTCACTGTCACTAGTGAGGCGACAACAGCAGCAATCACTACTGCCACTACCACACAAGAAACAGCGTTATCAGCAAAGTAGGACTAGTGGTTGTCATGTCTCACATGTACTGTTCACAAATTTGCCACAAAAATATGTTGGTAAACGAATGCTAACACATACAACATGGAGTCCAAAATTCAAAGAAATCATCTCTTTTTGTGGAATTGGTCCTTTTAGTAATCGGCGAAGTGTTGGACACTGTCATTAACTTCCTTCCATGATACTTAGTGTCGCAATGATGACAGAACTCGTGGCATGACAAGCCATAGAGTGTCATAGCAGTTAATCAGGTTCTGACAATAAGAATATCTTCAAAGTAAGTCTTCTTATAATAATCATATACAAACTTACTGTAACAATAAAATGTATGCCGTGTCTGTTTCAGTTGTTTTTGGGATTTTTTTGCGTTTCTTTTTAACTTGTACAGAGTAGTGGCAAATGAGTTCTCAAAACTCAGAAGATAGATTCCAAATATGCTCTTCTAAACTTTCCATTTACAGGAATATATTCTGACCATTTAAACATTTTCAAACTAATCACCTCTTTTTCTAGCATTCAGATACTAATGGCTTAAAATATACACCACAGAGCATGCGATTGTTCTTTTTGTAGACAGTAAATTTGCAAAAATCTCAAACGCGAAACATTTTCGTTATAGGCACGAACATGCTACCCATAAAAAGCTCTAGCGTACATATATATAACAAACAAACAGTTTTCTTAATAATAAAAGTTATTTGCATAATTAAAAAGTACACGTAAGACTTGTAATAAAATCTTACTTAATGGTAAAACCTATTGTTACGTATAGGCTCGTTCAAACGTAACAAAAGAAAAGAGTGAAACCAACAAGCTTTGTAAGTTTTAACAAAAATAATTTATTTCTCTAGAAAACACGGTGAAAAGGTGAAAATAGAAAATAGGACTGACAATTTGTGAAGACAATCCAAACATTTATCCTAGCACTAAAAAAATACAAGTCCTATCAATAAATAGTTTTAACTGAATCCAGGTTCGAATCTTGACGACGTTCCAAGATGGAGGATGATGACGTCAGGTGAAGTCTTTATACGAATGTCAAGAGTTCCACGTTGAACCACAACTTGTAACGTTTCAATTTAGAATAAATTTCCATCGAATGTCTTTGTCACTTGTATAGTTCTCCAGGGAATAAATTATTATATTCTAAAAAATAGATAACTTCTGAACAAGCTGTCATCTATGATAAAACATCTCTAGCTCCAAAGATGTAAAAATACAACTTTTTACGGCACCTAATAGAACTATATCCTTCTTCTTGAAGATATATTGTACGACTGAATATTTCACGGGGATCTGAGTATTTTTAAGCAGAACTAAGACGTCATTTTAGGCGCGCACGATGAAACGCGTGGCTATTTCATCATCAAATAACGCAGTAAACATTGCAATTTCGCGTGGGACAGGAAAATGACCTTGGCAATAACCAATCGTTTTCGCGTAGTGTTTACTCAGTCGACAAACCACGGCAGGATAAAATCGTGCTTATGCGAGCATACTACGTTTTATATAAACATAATATCTCTTTCAAAAATATCAGATCCCGTGAAAATAATCATTACAATAAAATGCAATGATACAAAAATAAAATAAAAATGAATTTAAAATTAACATACAAGTAATTAAATTACATATTCTTAACACTTTCCCCCATAAAAAAGAAAGATTTATTTAATAAAGCTTTCTTTTTTACCATATGTAAATTATACATGAGGTAAAGAAAATTAAATAAGAAGAACTCTTATAAATTATACAAAGTGTATATGAAAATGATATTCCTATACACGGGAAAGTGCATCTGCAATCAAATTGTCTTTTCCTTTGATGTGCCTGATGTTGAGATTATATTCTTGCTAAAACAAACTCGACCTTAATAATCTTTGATTTTTATTTTTCATCTTGTCGATGAAAATAAAGGGGTTGTGATCACTAAACACAACAACCGGAGAAGGAGCTGAGCTAATGTAAACTTCAAAATGCTGTAATGCCAATATTAAAGCCAAACATTCCTTCTCGATTGTTGAATAATTTCTTTGGTGCTTATTTAATTTCTTAGAGAAATAGCACACTGGGTGATCAACACCATTTCTATCTCATTGAATCAATACTGCTCAAACCCCAACATCACTCACATCCACAGATAATTTGAAAGATTGATTGAAATTTGGAGCTGTTAGAACCGGCGCACTTTTGAGTATGGCTTTTAATCTATCAAAAGCTTCCTGACATTGTTCAGTCCAAAGAAACTTGTTTTTCTTACTTAACAAGTTTGTCAGAGGTTCAGCAATATTAGAAAAATTGGAACAAAACTTTTAATAGTATCCGGCCATACCCAAAAATCGCATCAGTTGCTTTTTACTGACAGGCATAGGAAAATCAGAGATAACATTGACCTTAGCATCAATAGGTTTAACTTGACCATGTCCCACAATATGTCCTAGAAAAGTTATACAAGCACGGCAAAACTTACTGTTAGATAAATTGATTGTCAAATTTGCATCAGTTAGTCTTTCAAAGAATTTCCGAATCGTGGCTAGATGTTCTTTCCAGGTGTCGTTGTAGATGATGACATCATCGATGTAAGCATCACAGTTGTCTAGACCAGAGGTAATCATATTCATCATGCGTTGAAAAGTACTTGGGGAACATTTCACCCCGAACGGCATTACTTTATATTGATAGAGTCCATCTGGAGTCAGAAATGCTGAAATTTCTTTCGCTCTTTCCGTAAGTGGAATTTGCCAAAATCCTTTCAGAAGGTCAAATTTGGTGACGTACTTGACATTTCCAATTTTATCAATACAATCATCGATTCTTGGTAATAGAAATGAATCTGTTTTTGTCACACTGTTCACCTTCTTATAATCAGTGCACATACGGAAAGTTTTATCCGGTTTCGGAACAAGTATGCATGGTGAACTCCAATCACTTTTACTGGGCTCTATGAAATCGTTCTCCAGCAAATATTGAATTTCCTTTTTCAAGTATTTTTTGAGAGGGTTCACCCTGTATGGGTATTGTTTCACAGGTTTTGAATCTACAATTTCAACGTCATGAATAATTTTGTTTGTCTTTGTAGGAATATTCGGAAACAAGTTCTCTTATTTGAATAATAACTGTTTAAGTTCATTCCTTTCTGGTTGGTGTAAATGTAAAAGTTTCTGGTCCAGATCTTTCATAATTTCCGAATTCCGAAGATTTGTTGCTCCAAGATCAACAGTGTCCAATTGAATTTCTTCACTTAAATCCTCAGTTTGTGGAACAGGTACAACTAAATTAATTGCATGATTTACTTAGCTATCTCTTTCAATATACTAGTACTCCATTAATTTATTTAGATCAGAGTACTAATATTATAATTATAATTTAACTCATTCATTTTCTTCTTTACTTTGTAAGGGCCATAAAATCGAACGTGAGGAAAATTTTGAAGAATGAGCAAGAGAGAATGAACTCTATTACAAAACTCAAATATTCTCTCAAGTAAAATTTTGTGAAACCATAGTTTCACTTTTGACTTGAATTGCTGAGTGCCAAATTCAAGCATAACAAGCTGGAAAATTCCAGACATGAAATTTGACCTTTGACCTGATTGGACAGAGTTAGGAAGGCCAAATTGAGTAAAAAAAACTTTGTCAAAGCTTTTACTATAGTATTCCTCAAAGGAATTGCCTCTGGGAATCTTGTTGACGCACACATAATGGTCAACAAATATTGGTTGCCTGACTTGGCTTTAGGTAAGGGACAAACACAATCTACCATAATTCTGCTAAATGGTTCGTCAAATGCAGGAATTGATTGCAGATGAGCCTTAGTTATCTTCTGATTGGGTTTTCCTACCATTTGACAAGTATGACAAGATCTACAAAATTTACAAACATCACTTTTCATTTTTGGCCAATAAAAGTGAGTCAAGATCTTGTGATAAGTTTTATTTATCCCTAAATGACCAGCCAGAGGAGTTTCATGGGCCAAACTAAGTATTTCCTGTCTGTAAGATTTTGGAACTACATGTGTCAGCTAAAGGAATGCTTTCCTTATCAAAATCATTCTCAAGAGCTTTCTTTGCCATAGCTCTGGTAACTGCACAAGCTGGGTATAATCAGGGTATTCTTTTTGAATAGGATCAACTTTCTGATCCAAAGAAGGCTTGTCAGTTACAAGTGGATTAACCACAACCTTATCTCCAGCTAGGTCGTTGCCTAGCAACAAATGAATGCCCTCAACGGGTAAAGAAGACACTATTCCGACTGTCACAGGTCCTGAAACTAAGTCTGATGACAAATTTACAGAATGGAGACGAACATTAACAAAGCCGCACTCTACTCCCTGAATGAGAACACTCTCATTAGAACAGGACTTCTCAGAAAAAGGCAAAATACCTGACAATAAAAGACTCTGAGAAGCTCCTGTATCCCTTAAAATTTTAATAGGTATAGACTTGGCCAAATAACCAAAGAGTGATATAGCACCCTTCAACATGAATGGTTCATAATTCTCCATAATAAAATCAGATTCGGGTATATGAGACCCAACAAATGTATTGCTTTCAATACATGACCGTGACCTTGACCTCTTAGAAATAAGAGCATTTGGGATAGGTCTATCTTGATTCTGATGTCTATATTTCAATTTGAAGCAATCCGAAATGACGTGTCGTTTTTTCTTGCAATAGGTACACGTAGGAATAGACAAGGATTTTGAATCAAGTTTATCAGAAGCTTGATTTTTAGAAGTTGTGCCAGATTGAGTTTTTGAAGGAGTCGTATTGGGCTGAAATACCGTTCTACCAGTAGACTGCTGAGTGAAAGATTTCTCTACAACAGGAACTTTATGAGTTAGGAATACTCATCGGCAGCAAGAGCAGCATTTTCCAAGGTTTCAATCTTGTGCTCTTCAAGATGATTCTTAATGTCATTAGGAACACAGTTTTTGAACTCTTCAAGTAACACAAGTTGTTCCAGACTTTCATAATCATGTTCAACTTTCTTGGCTAAGCAACATCTCTTAAATAACTGCTCTTTTTCTCTGGCAAATTCAACATAAGTCTGTCCAGCTTCTTTTTTTATAGTTTCTGAATTTTTGCCGATAAGCCTCAGGGACTAACTCATAACCCCTTAAGATGCACTCCTTAACCAAATCATAGTCAGAACTCTGTTGTACTGACAGGGATGCATAGATATTTTTGGGTTTTTCCGAAAAGTACACATTGCTCCCTTGGCCATTTCAAATTTTCAGCAACTTTTTCAAAATAAATAAAATATTTGTCTACTTCCTTTTCACTAAAAGGGGGAACTAACCTAACATTTTTTGTAATGTCAAAACTTGAATTTGTATGTGAATCGTGCCTTTCACTTGCCAGGTCAAATTATTTTCATTTTAATTTGAAATTCTTTTTCATCCTTCTCCTTTTGCATCTGTACGTGCATTTATTCTTTCTGAAACTCCAATTGTATTTGTTCTTTCTGTAAATCCATTTGCATTTGTTCATCTTTCTCTCTTTTGTGTCTCTCTTTCTCCTTCTCTTCAAATTGTAATTTCATTTGTTTATCTTTCTCCCTCTCCTGTCTCTCTCTCTCCTTTTCAGATTGAAATTGCAATTGCTTCTCTTCAAATTGCAACCGCAATTGTTTCTCTCTCTCCTCTAATTGCATTTGTTTTTCTTTCTCCTCTTTTTCATAAAGCATTTGTTTATCTTTCTCTCTTTCCTGTTTCTGAAGTTCAAGCTTCCTTAACTCGAATTCCATTTTGTATTTCATTTTTAATTCCATTACTTTTATGTCAGAGTCTGATACCGACTTACTGACCAAGCGAAAACACTTTTATCAAAAATATTCTTCTCTACCAAATATTGAATAAAAATTCTTTTAATTTCTTGTTTCGTTAAGGAAGGTTTTGCTTCAGAAAGATCGTACCTTCTGGCAAGTTCAAGCAAATCATCTTTTTTCTGACTATCCAACTGCTCCTGAGTTGGACTATTTCCACTTTTGATGACATTGTGAATGAAAGCCTGTTGTTTTCACTAAAGATTTCAAACAAAATGTAAAATAGTACTTGGGATTTGAAAACTAGGGGAATTTAAGTTTCAAAAAACAATTTTCTGAAATATTTTAGCCAAATTCAAATATCCCGGACTAGCCCCCAATTTTCTTTTTGTTACGTGTAGGCTGATTCAAAAGTAACAAAAGAAAATAGTGAAACCAACAAGCTTTGTAAGTTTTAACAAAAATAATTTATTTCCCTAGAAAACACGGTGAAAAGGTGAAAATAGAAAATAGGACTTACAGTTTGTGAAGACAATCCAAACATTTATCCTAGTACTGAAAAAAATACAAGTCCTATCACTAAATAGTTTTAACTGAATCCAGGTTCGAATCTTGACGTTCCAAGATGGAGGATGATGACGTCAGGTGAAGTCTTTATACGAATGTCAAGAGTTCCACGTTGAACCACAACTTGTAATGTTTCAATTTAGAATAAATTTCCATCGAATGTCTTTGTCACTTGTATAGTTCTCAAGGGAATAAATTATTATATTTTAAAAAATAGATGAACTTCTGAACAAGCTGTCATCTATGATAAAACATCTCTAGCTCCAAAGATGTAAAAATACAACTTTTTACGGCACCTTATAGAAATATATCCTTCTTCTTGAAGATATATTGTACGACTGAATATTTCACGGGGATCTGAGTATTTTTAAGCAGATCTAAGACGTCATTTCAGGCGCGCACGATGAAACGCGTGGCTATTTCATCATCAAATAACGCAGTAAACATTGCAATTTCGCGTGGGACAGGAAAATGACCTTGGCAATAACCAAT
>JAECUM010059643.1:0-12013 GCA_016617855.1 Megalonaias nervosa
TTATTTTCAGTTATAATTTGAGAGGATTTATTTATTTCAAATATGCACTGTAATTACAAATTGCTCATTGTCTTTCGGAATAAAGCATTATTTTGGGATTATTGGCAATTTATTCAGAGACATTCTAGATGAAATCACTTTGATACGGCAACAATATCATCACATCTAAACATTCAAGACTATAGGAAAATCAGCATATTCAAGATTAGTATTCATTCAGAACACTACCGGAATTCATTCGGAACACTCTATACTTTTGGACTTGGGATATAACTTTTAGGATTACTTGTAACTTAATTCAAGATCCAGTGAGTTCCTTTTAAATGTTCATTTTTGTATTCTATTAAACCAAATTATTGTTGAATTTTATTAAACGTGCTGGGTTTCGCTAATAGTGTTCCAAATGTGTATTCATGCAACAAAACGACAGAAAAAAAGATTTTCATGCTTGTATTTAATGACTGCAAATCTGTTGTATACTTGCGGGGACAATTTTAAGAAATATTATCGTAAATAGTTTCTAAAAGGTGTTTAAATTTATAAAATTGTATCCCATGCAGAGTATAGTGCGCCTAGTTTTCATTTTTGCATTTTAAAAAAATTATTAAAAAGGAAATGTGCAAGAAACATGACTGCGCAAAAGAATTTAATTCCAAGATTATGTAATGAAAGCAAAGTAAACATACATGAACATAAGTGTATAATGACTCACCTGGTAACGATGTGAGATGTGCAAAACCAAAGTAGCCAATGAGATTATATACTGTTTTATATTATAACGCTGACATGATATCAAATAGGGAATTTGTAAATTATACAATCTAAGAGACATTAATAATCTGCATCAAGAATTGTTATGAGATAAGCGAGATAAGAAGATGAATTGTTGTCCCTAAACTGAAAGACGTTACTGGAACGCTCTGAATAGAATTATTAAATCGTGACTATGGCATTTATAGGTAACGTGGATATAAACTGTTCATGAAGCTTTTTGGTTATCTTCCGATGTGTAAAACAGTACGGTTGTTTTGGGGATAAAGAGATCAGTAATTGCAACAGCTTAAATGAAGACACTGCAGAAGAATGCTCCTACTCTCCTGGCATAATATAAGATAACAAATATTGCAAGGATGGAAGATGTGATACAATTTTGACTGAACTGGACTGGTTGAACTACGCTGATCATACAATCTGATATAGATACTTATTAAGTATCAGATACAATTAGACACATATGCGAATTTATTACTAAGAATGAAGTAGAATAAAAATCAGGATAAATAGGTATGAGTGCTTAAATCTTTTAATCTCTATCGAGATATAATTTATTACAAACCTGGGCTGTGGCACCGAGATTTTCCTTGCTCATTATTTGATGTTGTACATGATATAAGAAGCATCTAAATATTCAAGTATCATTGTAACCGGAGGATGTAAATTATATAGAGCAATATTAGCAAAAGCAAATGCAAAACTAATTTGATTCTAATTACGGGAAGAATAATAAGTGTGATGTGAACATAGGTTTAAGGATAATATTAACATAATTAACAATGGACAGTCGTCTTAATCGTCGTATTCAAAGAAATGTAGAAATTTTGGAGGCAAAATTGTTAAATAAATGCAAGTTTTATCTTGAGTATAGTCACATAAATAATAATTACGTTACAAAATAATTATAAAAGAATAATTTAAATATAGACTTTGTTCATTTTTTTCAGTTGAATTATACTTGTCCTTGTGAGCAAAATACTATTCAGCTTTTGAAACATAAGGGTCTATTAAAGAAGTGTTAATAAAGCAATATGAAAGTCCCTCACGCATTTCGTTGATCCATATGAACATTAATTAGTTCCACATATTTCTGTGTACAATTTGGTCCATATGCAAATGAAATATACATCTTCCAATTCAATAAAATGTCGTCTGTACAAATCTTCATACAGGACATCTAAGGTCGTATTAAGCTGGAACCGAAATGTCGTAAGAAAATCAATGACCTTATGGCTTTTTTGGTATATTTCAGTTTCTGATTGAAAGTCTTCCATAATATTGCAATGGCTAATCGTTTGTACAACAAACGGTGGAGAAAATAATAGGTTTGTACCATCTCTATGAAAAAAACATTGAGCAATGCAACTTCTCCAGCTGTCTGAAACACGACTATGAACACTGATGGGTAAAGCCATGTAGAGGAATGCTTGTTTTGCCCACAACGTTGCGCGCTCGTTGAATGGACATTATGAATATCGAGGGGCCAAAATAAATGGAAACGTTTGCGTTGCTTTAAATGTCATTGGATATTCATGGATTAATCGAAACGTGGCATCCACATCTGGTTCTGCGTTTGCTATGGACTGAATAACACCAACACTTGTTAATGAAATATTAACGCTACATATATATAAACTCGATTATAATAAGACATATATATTCAATATATTTATCTACATCTCCCCGGATTGTGTTGTCATCAAGATTTGGAATTTGTAACATTACAGTTGCCTTGTTGTATGACTCATTTTATTGATAAGTTGAAAAGTACTTGATAGGTTTTCCTTACATGGTCACTGATCTTTTTCTTAAGAAGATGTCCGCGTTAGTTTGAGTGTATTTACTTCTAGAGTGCAGCATCTCGTTGTTGAAGACAATCTTTATGTTTGACTGATTAGGCTATTTTACAGATCAGTGCAAGTGGTTAGTAAACATTGGATAACTTCAGAGCAACAAGATCATGCTGCGTTTGGGCTGGCCGTCAGCAAAAATACCAGTTTTGATGTGCTGTCTTCTTGCATTGTCTCTAGATTGATTTTTACTCGCTTTGAAGGCGACACAGTGCACAAGCATGAGAATAGCATTTGTAATTATTCATACTATATTCATCTCTACTAAGAAAGAAAGGTACAATTCCCTATATGTAACATGTATGTTAATGAAACAAACTTACTCCAACTTTTTGAACTCGGTCGTTATCTGTTATGGATAACATATTTATCCAAATAAATATTTTATGTATAAGTCCATATCTGATTAATGCACACTTACATATTGGTAATTCTCTCGTCAGTGTAGAGCACAAACATATAAACACACACACATGAAGATCAAACACTTTCTGCTTGTGGCATTGTAACACATTTTGTATTATATAATTGTTTTGATTTTCTTTAAAAAGCTGAATTAGTAAACTCTACTTAGGCGTTACCAAAATCCAGACACGGTCCTAAAACTGCATCCAAAATAGCGTCTGTAAGCGTATTGTCGTTTTAGGGTTGAGTATGGAATGAATACCTGCTGCGAGTTTCTAAAAGCATGGTGCATTTTTAAGTATCCATGAGTGTGAAAAATACAACTTTTGACTAGGAAACTAATCTCTTATCGTAAATTGTTTCCGAGGTACAGGCAAAAATGTCACTGTCATATGGCTCTAACTTTAACATCAAAATGCAATCATTTAACTTCTATAATTCCAAGCGAGATGAAATGACATGAATTGTCAGCAAATCTCTCTGTATGTGAGTCCCGTATCAATCTAAATCAAATATGGAAGGCATCGTAAGTCTTTAAAGATACCAGGGAGAAGATTATATACATACCAGATGGATTTTCCTTTAGAGTTATGTTTTTTATTTTTTGCTTCAAGAACTGTTTATGCTTGAAACGTAATCAATAACAAATGTGTTTAGTTTACAGGTCTTCCTAAGTCAATAGTTACCTGACAAATAGGATGTTGCAGAAGTGTCCATCTGATTGGAATGGCATGATACGAGTTTTGTAATATTTTAGTTGACAAGATGCTAGCAGCGAGTGACAATTTGTATTTCTCGACAAGTCTACGATTACCTTGTCCAATAAATATAAGAACGTTCCGTCACTCAGTTACATTCCTTTATAGAGTCTCTAATTTTTGTGCCACATAGTGCCAGATCAATTTTATGACATCAATCCATAATTATAATAAACCTGGCAAATATTAGTTTTATGTAACTTGTTCTTTCTAACAATGCTGTTGGTCCATCTTCACTCAGAATTCTACCTAATTGCCTAGTCTAGACAGATTCCTATTTTAATAAAAATTGGAGTATAACATAGTTTCAATGAGGGGCAGTTTACTGTAAAGACGCTACGTATCTGAGGAAATATGTATCCTTTCCTCTTCAAAAGCTTTCAAATTAAAAAACTACACCAGCGCAATATGTACGTTCTAGCTTTGGTAACATGGCAACGTTTACTAGAAAGACTCTTTCTCATGCTGAACTGATACAAAGTCAGTCACCCATTTATAGGACCTTAACTGGAGGAAAGGCAGAAAACAAAGTAAAAACATACACGATTGATTCAGATACTGTACTTTTTGTGTATTCATTCGGGGTCAAGAGCATTACAATACTTGGTGTTATGAATACTAGTTTTGTAAATTGGTTTCTATTAGTCATTTGGCCGGCATAAAGAGGCAACAGTTGTCGATCCCAACTCTCTCCTGTTCCGAAAAAAGAACAGTTTTGATTATTTACTTTAAATTGCTTTCACTATATGTCAATTGAAGAAACAAAAAAACGAAAAATGTTATACTAGGTTCCCACTATATTGAGAAAAGATGTTGACAGCTGAATTGATCTAGAAATAAAACTTTCGTGGATGTGTGTGTGTGTGTGTGTGTGTGTGTGTGTGTGTGTGTGTGTGTGTGTGTGTGTGTGTGTGTGTGTGTGTGTGTGTGTGTGATTGTATCAAACTTACAAAAAATTAAGATCAAGATGGGCTGTGCTTTGCTATTTAATTTCATTTTCATCTATATTAATACTATATTAGGTCTTATGTCAGAGAATATTACGAGTAGGAGGGATGAAGGACGGAGGAGAGGAGATATGCATGAATCAGCCCATCTGTCTCAGAACCCCATGTACGGTATATTTGTTTGGCTAGGTTTCAAAATTAACCTTTCAAAGTTTATTCAGCAGTCAATCTAATAAAGAAAATTTAAGCATGAATACATTATTTTGTAACACGCCGAGTTTATATTTAATTAATCAATCAATGGTTGGCTATTACCTTATCAAAACTATGACATAAGGATGCAATAACGTACTGAGGGCAGTAGAAAACGATATACCTATTTGCCAATTCATCTACTGCACGATTTACGTTTTGATTTGAGTTTTAATTTACCCATAGAATGAGCATGACTGCCTCCGATGAGACCCGCAACGAACATTTTAGTTTCTAGCAATGTTAACTGGGGTCAACATAGCCAAGATTGATATATCTGATATGCGTAGGATAAGTTATGCCATATCATTCACTCGAAGGCAACCGATGTTTCGAGTTCTGCTATCTACGCCGTATAGCATGATAGTCATACCGTAGATATGCCTATTAATTGCTTCACACCCATTCCAGCTAAGTGTTAAAGGAATACATAATAGGTTGCTGATAAGATACGAATGTTAGTGTAGAAACCTATTTTAAATATAGCACACATGTAATACCCTTCTAGTAATGCTTAGTTTAGACATAACTGTATTAGCAGTATCAGCGAGAATATCAATCTATTCAGAAAAAATCTGGAGACAAATAAATGGAAAACTACGGACGTTAATTTGATGATAGTTCTACTTCTAATCAAGAAATGATTTATCTTTGTCGAGCAAGATTCGATACAAAAAATAACTGTCCTGTACAGATGAGAAGTTAATGCAAATATGACCTGCATACAACAAATGGGACGGCTCTATAAAACTTACTTTGCCTGATGTAATGATAACACACTACAATTATCTTATTCCATTTTAAGTCGCCTTATAGGACACCCACTAGTGGATGCTAATGGGACGTCTAATCCGCCTTTACCTTCCCCCTTTTAGTTTAGATATTCTGTTCGGAATCGGTTATCATTAGGATTTCGACAGTAAGAATTTATTAGATGCGAGGTCTATTGTTTCGACCCAAGGTGGTTTACCTGTTACAACTAGAGATGGCGGAATGAATACTATTTCAGCTCTCATGTGTCTAAATTTGCGAGAGATAAAACAAACAAACAAGCATGCGTCAAATGCGACTGCAGATCAAAAACGATACCATCAAGTCATTATTGCGAACATGTGTGATATAAATCTTGATATTGAACAGCTGCTTTAAATTTGCAAAAAATACAAAACACAGCAATTCATAGCCGTTTAATATATACAACCATTTCCAAATGGTATTAAAGTTCCACTGGTAATGTGATAAATCTCAGTTCCATAGCAAACAAACTTCACAAAGGAGAATGACACGATTTAAGGGCGGAGACGATTTAAAGGCGTTTACGTTAATTTATTAAACTTTGAAGACATTACAAGTCATTGCAAATGTCAATCTGGAAATTAAAATCCCATCACACATCCATCGCCATGCACATATACACTATACAGATACTCAAATGTTTCGCCAACCTTGATGCACTACGAAGATGGTTTCCGAATTTTCATGACGGATATGATCCTAAACTGTAAGTGTTCCAGGTCAGAACTTGTAAGATATATAACCAGTTGCATGGAGGTTTCCATAACGAGAGTCACTTACTATCATCCCTTGATGCTGCCATATTTATAGCATATGCAGTTTGATGATGGCGTTGAGAGCAAATCAGAATATCTTACACATATCGATCTATTTCTCAGTTATTAGATTCTCAACTGATAAAGAATAGA
Organism: Megalonaias nervosa; assembly: GCA_016617855.1. Lineage (NCBI taxonomy): Eukaryota > Metazoa > Mollusca > Bivalvia > Unionida > Unionidae > Megalonaias > Megalonaias nervosa. The sequence continues at coordinate 6,690 of JAECUM010059643.1, forward strand.
AAGGAACTGACCTGGATTGATATGTTAAAATATGTTAGTGGATTTATAATATAGCTAATTTGAAACTGGGTTTCTATAACAACTTCATTTCTTGAAAATATTAATCTCACAGAAACATTCTTAATTTATCATGAAGTAAAATAAGCAAAATGCGGAGTTAGGTGATATTTCAAGAGAGCTAATGTATTCTTTCAGGCACTTATGTTACAATTGTGGCTTCTTGAATTTGACAGGTCATTGTATGTTGAAAACTAGGAATATTGAATATGAATAATTTTGCAATTATTCAAACGTATTTTTTAGTTTCACTTCCAATGAGGGTTAAGTTAAACGTTTCTCTTAAGGCATGTTGCACCTAATTGTCCAACACAAAAGAAATAAAATTATTGTTCCAATTAGAGTTTTATTTATTTGTACCTCTCTTTGTGTTGTCATAAAACGTAACACTAGTTTTTGTTCAATGTCTGTTTGTTATTCATTTTCTTAAAAATTTACCACTGTTTACCCAATTTGCGCAATATACTAATGATAACATATTTGTAATAAAAGGGATTTATATTTGCTACCTGCACGAAACGCATAAAGAATTGCAGTCTTTAACATAACCGTGGATAAATGCCTCATACATGTAAAAGAAAATCTACTTCTAGCCAATAATGGCTTTAAAAAGTAAATTAGGTTATTTTTATGAGTTCTGAATGAGTGGAAACAAATAACTCAAGAAATTACGACATTCAATGGTAACAAATGCACATGTTTAAATGCTGCCTATTTACAAAGCTGTTTAAAAATGTTGATCTATACTATTTATTTCCTAAATGTGATCGGCTAGTAACATAGGTATGTAGGAATTAATACAATCGAGTGAATCACATTCATATATTCAAACCTGTGGGTATATAACAACCTTTCCAAATGAACCACAATCAATAGAGATCTTTTTCGTGCACATAAAGTGTTTCATTACAAGAATGAGGCAAATCCTAATCGAGAAACCCGTTTTTCGCCAACATATATTATTGCTGAATTGCGACTTATACTTTAATTTGCTGTACCCAGTCCGGAGAGCAGATGTTAGCATCTGCTGCTTTATCTATATGATATAGCCGACATGAATACGTAGCTTAACCCGGAACTCTAGTACAGGAAATTGTCAAAAGATAATTGCAATTAGAGTGATTCAATCACATTTTAAAATGCCGACAGAGCGCCTGGTATCCAATTAACTCCACCAGCATTGACACAATGAATTTGAAAATCAAATCCATCGATTAATTATACTTTGGAAATTTGAAGGGTTGAGAGCTGCTTTCATACGGCGTGAATCTCACAATATCATGTCAAGGATGGACCTGTTGTGTGCTGATCAAATAATTTCTCACTTGCCGTCTGATTTTTAAAAAAAACGTAACAAACGTAAAACGTCATTGTTCATTATGAATTAAATATCACTTTGAATGATTAAATATAAATACAATCCTACATAACTTATAACTTCTTTTGAAACGTTAGAAACCGTACGTAGACGATATTGTATGCTAACATTACATTATGTTACCCAAACGGTACGAAGACGATTCGATACGATTATGAAGACGGTTTAGAATGGTACAACACGTAACCTAAACTTTACGAAATAGTACTCCGAAGCTACCACAAAGTTATAAAAAGTTGAACAAGCCTTTCTTGTGTTTTCCAATTATTAGAACGAAGATTCAAATCACTTTGTTAAAGTTTAATTACAGTAGAAACTCGAATCTACAAAAAAAAACAAACTATAGTAAACTCACCATACACTTATACCAGTGGCTTATTTCCTTATTATGAAATTAAACTTACACATACGGTGTTGATATTTAACTGTAGATGTTGGTTATTGACCTTTAGATTTTAGTAATTAACCGTTAGAATGTTTTGGGCACGAAATATTACATTTTTGGAGCATAAACTAAACCTGATCATCGATGTCCAAAATGCAAAATAATGAAAGTTGACAAAGAGTTCGCCTACGTTAGTAAAATTAAACATATCAAATTTTGAAGCGACTTATTCACATTTCCATCAAGTTTGAAGAAGATGTCGAATGTTCTGATCTGAAAGTAAATGCCACACTCGTCGAATTAATTTGTACATATTTGCTATAGAATATGACCAATTAGGTTGTATATGTCTTACGCACATGGACTAAAATGAAGAAATACCATTTACAAAGGTAAAATGCCACAAGAAACGGAACGAAAATCCAATATGATTATAGTAGTGGAAGTAGCAATATTAATAGTAGTAGTATTGTGATACTAAACGAAAGAGTAAGGGTCGAATAATGGATTGAAGTAATCATCAAAGATTCGACTGACGCCACAGTTTAGAAACATGTATTTAATATTAATCTGTGTTGTTCTAATGTTGAATTGTGACTCAGATTTTGAGGTTTTAATATGTAGAAACACGAAAGAGTTGAATATACATATCACTGAGAATGATCGCAAATCCTGTTCCAGTATATGCTAACCATAAGAAATAAAGACCTAATGTGCAAAATGGCACTGTTACCATGCTGTTGCCAATGATTTCTCAAATGAATATAATAGGTGAAAACCACATCACACTGCTGTTTATTTGAAAACGTCACAGGGTATGTTGTTTGAATCTGATACTGTCAGCATCTACATTAGGTTTTTATCGACCAGTAACTGCAAAATCAATTTCAATGGCCAACTTTAAGCCACATCCCTCGATAAATTCACTATACAACAAACGCAAAAGGTAATGTACTTCAGCAATTTTATTTCAAAAAGGGCATATGTGAAATTTCTTCGCACAGTAACAAACCTCTAGATATGGAATTTAACTGTACAATGCAACTAGGTAAAGCCTTTTCTTATTCTTTTACTAAACTAACGCAATTTTTTATACGAAAAGTTTCCCAAACGGTCACTGTTATTAATATCAATCATTAGATAGAATCATATAAAACTTCTCAGGAAATAGTTATGTTTGCGAACTATGAATTACTTCGACCTTTCTTGCAACAGCTGATCTATAGGCAACAAAAAGAATTCCGCGAAAGTAAAACGTATGTCATAGGAAAGACAATCATTATTTTTATAATCTATACCGATGGAATTCCGCTTGTTAGTAGAGGAAACCTCTACTTTCATTTAGGACATCGTAATTGATGGCAATGTCATGCTTTTTCCACTAAACAATGAAAAGTAATAATGATATCAATAACAACGAAATAGATATGGTCTATATATATTTGACATTAAAACCACAACTATTTACATGTTTTACCATAATAATATTTTACTACATTTCGCAAAAGATCCTATGATGCTTGCTTCTCTTTTCATTTTGATAATATTTTTATTTGGTTTGGGAAATAAAATGTATATGTACAAATAATTGGAATCAGTCTTAGATGTATCGACAGGTAAACCCTTCCACGTAATCTTCATGAATTTAAAGATTATTTTGAATAAAAAATAACTATTTTGTATTTAATGCTTTGTTAGATGCAATAACATACTAAATAAGTTTACAATAAACATGTCTCTACATTATATGTTACTATTTCTTCCTTATTCTTTTATTTTCTTTTATGTCCATATTGTATGGGAACTCCTTGTAAGAGAATTACTCTGTCAAGCTGTAACGATTTGAAATTCAGCTTACAGGTCTGTCTGTTAAGATATTTGGATGGAAACACTGGTTATTCATTATTGGAGATTAAACTTACTTTTCAGATGATATGAAATGACAAATCAAGTTGAACTTGAAAAAAAGCCCCACATATTAATAAATGAGCCTCTACTAACTGTTTATAAAATGCCTACAATTTTTCCATGATCCTTATTCTAACCGACGAAAACAGTTCAAATTATATGAAACTGCACATTGTGAAAATGTAAGTTCGTATATTCTTATTATGGTCATAGACGTTCCAATCTCTTTTTTAATAAAATACCAGGGTTTTATTAAAAAGGTACGTTCGTCTACTGATAAAAAGCAACAACAAACAAACAACAAACAAACAAACAAATATTGTTATTTTGATCATTTACACAAACAAAAGGCATCAATCGCCAGTATGTACTAATAAGATCAAAGTAAGCTCCCTTATGTGCTTACTTACGATAATTTATTTATTAATAATTCACCATAAAATTTGTATCCCTGTTATGGCGCAAAGAGTTCATTCACATTAACCAATACCCCGCACTAATGGGTGTCGGTGCACGCGTCAGTGTTCTAACCACGTGTACCGGTAACACATTTTCTTCCTGATAAGCTTGCTACAGTACTGCTGTGCATAAATAATCTGGTCGAACGAGTGTCAGGAATTTAGCAACTAAAATACATTACCAAGTTCGAGGTGGGTTGTGGTTTTATTAGTGTTAAAATGAGATTTAGGATCAAATTTTTTCTCGGTTTTGAAGTTCAGGGGTTTCGGTTTACTGGGAACAATAATGATAATAAGGAAGGAAAACTTGCCCCCCCCCCCCAACAATATCTATTTTTATATTAAAGGCATTACGGTATAGAAACGGTTGGGTTGAGGAGCTTCAACAATGTTGTTGATGAGCTCTATAATCACCTTCGCTAGCCAAAGTTCCGATATGTTAACTCCATGTAGATAGGGTTAACATATCGGACCATTATCTAGAATCAGAATAAAAACTCGTCGAAAGGTCGTGTTTGTTTTGGGGTTGGGGTGGGTTTCCTTTTTTTGTTTCTTTTTTTTAACCTTTACTTCAAATAAGTATCTCACAACAATGACTTTGCCACATTACAGCAATGTCTTGCCCACATGATTGGCTGGAGGAGAGCTTTCTCTATTCTCCTGAAAAAAGGCTTTCCAAAATGAATTATGTCTTTACTGTTTAACTTCTTTCCATAGAACTCATCCACATATCGAGTGTATCACATACTTTTAAGGCATACTTAAACTGGGCCCTGAATTTCATCATCTCGCATAAAGCACTATACATATGCTTACCATTATCACGCCGTAAGATGCAATAATCCCTATCTTTTTTACCCAAATCTTTTATAATCAATCCAATCCCAGTATTAAACAATTTTAGAGTTTGCAATGTGGGCAACAGTATTAATAGTTTCTGCTAGGGCTTTTACAAACAGCGCACTACAATATATCAACATCTTACCTATCTTCAACATGTAAACAATCTGCAGCGTTGTATAACACAGCTTCATATTGCGAGTAATATGTCAATTATGCATGCCCGTGAATAAAATCTGTGACCCATGCCTCCATGATTTGTATATAGGTCAGCATTTCAAAAATGCGTGTTAACCTA
>JAECUM010059644.1:0-16083 GCA_016617855.1 Megalonaias nervosa
ATTAAAGTTTACATTGCATTAGAGGTAAAAAATGAACATGATGTTTACTCCTTTAATTTAATTTAAAAAACCTGTGGGTAGACAGTCGGATTTCAATCATTAAATTATACAAGAATCACATAGATTTCATGTTAAAAACAATAAATAGTATTGGCTCCATAGAATATGTAGAAAGCGATATTCATTAAGCTTCATAAAGCAAAACCATTAAAGTACCATAAGTAGACCTAGAATTATATGGCTCCAGTTGTAATAACTACCGAATGTGTACGTGCTAACGTCGAGGCACTAAAATGATGTAATTATCTGTTCGCGTTATTTCATTCTTAGATTTGATCATGGAGAGTAAATAATAACATATCGACAAATTCCAGAAGTTTGCTAATACGCAGCTCAGGCCCGGATGTCATGATTATACCAGGATTAATTGTTACATGGTGTGAGTCTAAGAATTAAATGGCAAACACAATAGGAAATTCTTTACAGGCATAACTCATTACTAAGTGTCATAAAGATGTGTTAGAGATGAACTACTAAAACATTTTCATAACTTGTACAGACTTGTGGATACCAGCGTCTGAGAACACACAAGATAGAATAAGGTGCCATGAACAAATAACTGTAAGTGTTAATTCACAGGCAGCTATTGCACAATGTAATGGCACAAAATATAGTCAGCTTTTAGTTTATTGAAACATTATCGCATTTGCCTTCCAGGTTCCGTTTTATCTTCCTCATCATTCGACACTGATCATTACACAGGAAAAAGCCTCTTACATTATATAAGTTACAAATTAATAACTACGAGCTGGAAAATATATTTCTTCAGTGCGATTGTTTAGATTCAGTGGCTGAAACAGCTAACGAGAAGCACTGAAATATAATTTCCTTATTCTGATATTACGATTATATCAGGAGATAATTATTACTGTTGCCATTAATACACTTTTAGCTAATCTTAAACCCAACTTCATTACATCTTGTTTTCTTCAGAAACGACCACATCCATGTAGTCATTATGCAATTGTGGAATAAATGCAAGATTTACTTTAGTCTGTAATTGAAGAGCTTAAGAACAATATTAATTATCTCGGAAACTGACAACAGAAGTGCTCCAATGAACGCGTGCAATTTATACCTACCAATACACATGATAACCCAATTTCATCATGACTGTTACTTACAATACAACCATGACATGTACGAGACTGACATTAGCAAGTCATCGCAATAAAACAAAGTAAAGGGACCAAGTGTTTGGAACCATTTTGTGAAATTCTTAGCATACAAGCATGTCCACCAGGCTGGTCAGCATATGAATATTATCAAAAATTATATAGTCAATTACCAGATAACAGAGATGCTTATTTAGTGATTCACTACAAATAAGTTCAAAAGGCAGATTGTCTTATTTTAATCACATTGCTAAGCTTGTTGTAAGTGATTTGGAAATGAAAACTCATATTGATATCGAAATTAGCGTTTCTTTTTGCAATTTTAATATTTCACTTTCTTGTAAGAATAGTCTTTTTAATACAAATGTACCTCTAAGTCTAGTTCTAAAATAGCACCAACATTGTGTTCGTCACTCCAGGACATTGTTTTCATTGATAGTTGTTTTGTGGTTTGATTGCCAACTTAACATTTCTGATAGGCATTAATTGACTCGTGCTTGAAACATACAAATTATCGCCAATGAGTTAACTGATAAACGATATTGATCTTGATCTATTGCAGTGCCTATAATTACTTATTTGTCCTTCTACGTTCACGTCGATTATGATTTGCTCTAATTTCTTAGAATATTAGAAATTCTAATTCTACTTTATTTTGTTTCAGGTTATCATCATAAGCGAGTTTAGGTGCATTGAACTAATATTGTATCTAGTTAATAAATATTCATACCGACAAATAAAACATTTCTTCAAAAGTGTTGCTCAGCATAAAGGTAGATTTATTGATCTAGTAGTAGTAGATAGCTGTCACAAAGAGATTTCAGTCTGATATGCTAGATGACCAATATTATATATTTTAATTAGCATTTCTTTACTTGATTCTTGGTGAACGGGATAAAATTTCTCTAATTAGGGTAATTAAGTTTAGACAAAACATTTATAGGCATCTAAATTATGTTCTTTTATCCATAGATATCTTTTCTCAAATATGTTGGTTCCATGTAATTAAAAGGGTTCATGGTTTCTGTGAATAAGATATCATTTTGAGGATACTTTACGTGTTGTTAAAACGATTGTCCTGTGAACCGGACACGATTTAGAAATATAACTGTGATCTTAATGGCAACTTTGTTGCCATCTTCTCTAGATCTATTGACTATAAAACTTTTACCTCATTAACTGTGTTGCCTATCATTATATGGTATTATCATCCCTTCTTGATCAATTCCTTTAACTAATGTATTGTGAATTAGACGAGAATCTTGATCCACAACGTTATGGTATGCATTTTAGATGAATGTAATTCAGGTTACACTGGGTATGTACAGTACCGCTATACCTAACGGTCCAATAGTTCACAGTTTATTACTTTGTTATTGGTGGTGCCAGACTCGTATATAGGAACGTCTTTAACATCGTCTTGGATTAAATCCATTGGCTCAAATGTGACATATGATGGTGGAATTTAAGTGTTTGTCATTCGAATGCAAATATCACAGTAGTGGCAGACACAAGGGGAAGTAAAGGAACACATGAGGCAACTTTTAAAGTCATTGAATTTAACTACTTACATACATCAGTAATATATGAACATAATGTTAATTTCCTGAAATTCAATATTCTTATTATCAGTCGGCACTACATAAGTAACGACTATTATTATTTTCTGTACTTAGGATAAAATCCAGAATTAGTGTTCTGAATAGGTAGAGTCCAATGTTGTCAGTACACTACAAAGACAATTGATGTTCGATATAGGTAACAGATCACTAACTATTTTAAAACAAGATAACCAGTCTGCTGGTGGGGAAGTTTGTCAGATTCACTCATATGGGAAAAAAGAAACCCACGTTGCTCTATAAGATGAGCAAGCCAGAAACTGAACTGACGACAACGGTTTTGTTACCTTAATAAACTATTGAAATACTGATCTGCGTTGTCTTGTTTCCATTGACAATCTATGTTAGACGATTTTCTCTTCAACCTAGTGCCTTCCAAGATACGTTTATATTTTTGTTACAGAGCTCATGCTAATTTGTTCCCAAGGCCTTGGTATCACAATTTATTTTATGTGCTCACATAAGAATGTTAAATGACTTTACACTGAGATATGATTTTCGTTCCTAGGTATCTGTCAACCCAAATTCGGGGACTTCAGTAAGTTGCTTACTTACGATCAATACAATGTAAACAATATATACGCCATCTACACATTATCTAAGCTTAATTAATAATAATGAAACATAAATAACGTTAATTTTTTTAAAATGGCCCATCGCTTGCAAGGTGTTCTTCGTTTCCAGAATGTTTTGCATTTGATGACTTTCACAATTTCAATTTGGTGAATATATAGAGAATTCATTTTAAATTTTGTAATTGTCGAACTTTACGTTCACGTGCCTTAGACAGAATCAACAGATGCATTGCATTTGTATTAGAATGTTTAGAATTAGTACGAGATACCACTTGTGCCAGTCATGACTAATGGGTCAAATATGGTCATGTAAAATTAACGACAGAATTTCAAAAACTTAAACTGTGTTTGTACATGTACCTATTCCTCAGAAAACCGAACTGCGTGAACATTGATATTATGTTTAGAAATCTATTAAATGATGTATCAATCTATTCGTTTTTGACATGAGTAAGAAATCTAGCACATCTAGTAGTGCTGCTTTGAGCCTATATTTGGCAAATACATATTATGACATTGCTCTAATGAGTTCTATGACATTAAATATGTTCAAAATATTCATGGTAACTTAGGAATTTGCACGAAGGTCAAAACACGTATTTGACATTCATAAATCATATCCATTTCAGATCGCAATCATCGTCAAAGATGAAAAATTGATCCATGGCAATCTCCGAGGTTATCCAGTAGGCTTGATTTCTTCCACGATGGAGAAATGGAGGTTCGCATTTTGCTTTCTTTTCTGGAATTAAACTTTCCATAATTACAAATGCCACTGTTTTCTTTATAATAACAAAATATATTTTGCAAACTTAACAAAGCATGGAGACAAAAATGTGACAGAAGCAAATCATGAATAAGTCTATGAATCGTCTAACATAGATTGCAATAAGTCCATATACCTATCTATCTATCTATCTATCTATCTATCTATCTATCTATCTATATATATCTATCTGTCTGTCTATCTATCTCTCTTTCTCCCTCTCTCTGTATGTATATATATATATATATATATATATATATAGAGAGAGAGAGAGAGAGAGAGAGAGAGAGAGAGAGAGAGAGAGAGAATCAAACATTCAAACTCTTTTACACAATGTTTCCAGTTTCTTAAATGCATGTAAATAAAATAGATTAAAAGGAGTATAGCATATATATTCATTTTCATTCGAAATTTTCATCATATCAGTATGGAAAATATTAACTTTTGAATTAAAATAATTTCATTAATAATAGGATATATAAAATATATCACTGACTCTTACCATGACTACAGGAAGATATCTCCAGTGCATAGCATATTGCTTCTAACTGTATCCTAGCAACATGAACTTACAATGTTATTTATTGATAGATAAGCTCCTTGTGCATGTCATCTTGTTGCCGTGAGTCCCGAAAGAGGATATAGTCAGGCTTAACAAATAATTAGAACGTTTAGTTTATCTGGTTTATCAGTCTTAGGAGTTGAAAGTAACTGTGTAAATTGTATTTACATGAGTACAGTATGCTTTAAGTTTGTTAATTATAGGTTAGAAAAACTGACTAACATATAGATCAGGTTATTAGGTTAATATATTTGAATATGAAATCGATGTATCACATTCGTTAGTTGAAATCAGTAATATTATATCAACGTATGAAAATATAAGCACTCGATTAGGAATAAAATTTTACAATGCACTACATGAAATTTCATAAATTTATAAGTATTTGTAAGTTGAATATTAGATATTTCAAATAAGCAAATATGTGTCTAGACAAGCTATCAAAAGTTTGCAGTCTTTTATTATTTTATTTGTTATTATTTTATTATTTGTTATTGACTGTATTATGTGCTATTTATTATTGCTGCAATAGTCAGCTTACGCTATTACCTGTAAATGTTTTAGAACTGTGTATGTATAATAAAACAAATGGTATCAGACAATGATATAGGACTAAAAGTCTATTTTTATCATAATCAAGCACTAGTGTAAGAGTATCACTTATAAGCATTCCAGAACATACAAACATACCAGACATAAAAATGGTACTAGCATCTGCCTCTCTTGGCGCTCAACATTAAGAGGTTAGTGTTAGGACTGGTCAGCTTGGTGTCTGGATAATGTGGCTGGGTGTGATATTATGGTATATATCTGCGACATAATGCCCAAGTGATAGACATCACTTATAAACTGCCACGCTGCAGACATCGTAGCAATATGACTGAAAATATTTGATTAGTATTAGGTCATGATGTTATTTGATATGTAATGATTTCACTCGCATAAGATTCACACTGATTGAAGCATTTGTAGATATCATGATCATTATGTCCTATAAATTTGTAGGTACTGACTGCTTTACTGATATATTTTTTCTGTATTATCTACGTTTTTTTTTTTTTGTTGTGTACTGTTGAGTTATAACATTTACGATTTTCTTCGTTCTCATTTTCTTGCTCCAATACTTGAATTGTTCATATAGCATTGAGCCAGTTTTGTCGAAATCGCATGAAACTTTACCTCATAGTGCTTCCTGCAATCAATTTGTGGCATATCACAAAAGTGGCTTGTCATGATAGAGAGTACTAATGATAACTGTTTCTTAGGCCAAAAGCAGAGTGTGTTCTTGTCACCTATAAGTACCTGGAATACGTAATATACCTGGCATTTTCGGGTGAAGAAATGGTTTTGTTAGATAACATCAACATCTGGAAATTATTTTATCATCCTTTTGTTCATGGAGCAAACATATTCAATTAATAATTAATTATGAATATATGCGAATGTATAACTGAGGAAGTTAAATATGTACGGTGCATATAATCTTGGAAACTCTTACTCTAGTATTGAATATAATTGGCGAAACTCTTTTGCAAAAAAATAGCCTATAATTTACAACCACTAACGTTCGTCTCTCTCAACTGTTGGTGTTTTATTTATATGTTACAATATTATGGGGTAATTCAGGTTGGAAATATCCGTATGTGAATGTTTCCTCTTTGGATATATATTTTCGGAATCTCCGTGGAATCTGTAATTTAAAAGGAAAACCGTTTTTTCATGTTCTTTGAGAAAGCGCGTTGTTATATTTCTATATGTTGAGACCTAATCTGTTCCAGACGGCACCCTATTTTATTTCTGTTCCTAGCTGTAAACATTTATCCATTCAATTTTTTGATATTTAGATCCACTGACGTTTGATGCGAAAATAATGACATTAATTACAATTCAATTCCAATATTAGCAAAATGACTAGTTCTAAGAACACAATACAGACACCTCTCAACTCAAGTTTGCAGGGACAAATGAAAGAAAGTTCAGATCATTATACTAGGTGAAACACAAACTCCCAAACCATGCAACACAGGACCCAGGAGACTTAGTTATTGACGATGATACAACGAGTGTTAACCAATTTAGTGGGACTTGAAAGAAATTCCGTTGATACTGAAGGAGCTGTAGATCACAATATTTTATAGATGAAGTGCTTTAATAGCTACTATTTGCTTACAAAGGCTTGCAATTACTTATATAATCTTACCAAGTTTTGGCGAGTTTACATGTAACTGAAAAATAAAAGTAGTATCTTATCCGTAGCTGAGCAAAATGAGTACTATAACTGTATTTGATAGCCTTAATGTCACTTAGCCTACTTAGCTGTATAACGGTATTTGATAGCCTTAATGTCACTTAGCCTACTTAGCTGTATAACTGTATTTAATAGCCTTCATGTCACTTAGCCTACTCAGCTGTATAACGGTATTTGATAGTCTTAATGTCACTTAGCCTACTCAGCTGTATAACGGTATTTGATAGTCTTAATGTCACTTAGCCTACTCAGCTGTATAACGGTAAGAGCTTAAAGCTCCAGCGCCGCCGTTTTTCATAAGTTTCACCATTCTTCCAGTCTAACAAAAGTTTTGAAAGAAGTAAATGATTTCTTTAAGAAGACCTATCTGACATAAACCGTTCCTTGAAATAATCAAGATGTGGTAGGTCGTGGGTTCAAACCCCGGTCGAGTCATAAATTGTTACTAACAGCTGCCTCGCTAGGCGCTCAGCATTAAGAGGTTAGTGTTAGGACTGTTCGGCCTGGTGTCAGGATAATGTGACTGGGGGGACATCATGCTACATGTCTGCGGCATGATGCCCAAGTGCTAGACATCACTATAAACTGCCACACTGCAGACATTGTAGCGATATGACTGCAATATTGTAAAAGCTGTGTTAAAAACAAAACACACACACACACACACACACACACACACACACACACACACACACACACACAAACAAACAAACAAACAAATAATCAAGATGTTTGGTTTAAAAGACGTTTAAATATTCAGATTAGAATTAAGAGGTGACGCTCGTTAATTTATTCACCGAAGTGGTTCGTAATTCCGTTCTTTTTCGGTAGCGCTGAAAACGCAGTGATGAAAAATAATCGATCATTTCCGTTACTTACTATCTAATAACAACAACATTCGCACGGGACAGACAAATTGATAAGAGAGGGATGAAGTGTGGCACGCCCAATTCCTTTAAGCGAAAACGAAACGTTGTGTGTGTTACAAGACATTTTGACAGAGTTAAGGTATCTGAGACAAATATATCAGACTTTAGTCAAAGCTGGGAGAAAGAGACCTTCAGGTGGCAAGCATTCCAACCCAGTCACTACATCTACGCTCACTAGCGCTGAGATGCTAATCAGCAGTGACTACCAGTGGCAAGAGAAGAAGTAGGACTTGGTCGTTGTAAGGGATTAAGGCAGTTAAAGCTCATCATGTCAAATCCATGAGTTTGTCAAACGAACAATCACCCGACAGTCCTTTTCAGGGCCATCCACATCTCTAGAAAAGAGATTCTGCTCAAAGACGGCCAAATCAATTAAACATTAAATTCCTGTTCCCATCATGTTTGAAAAGTGTGTAAGTGTTTTCCCATAGCATATAAAGGTCATTACAAGTACACACTTCTTCTTTGGTTATACTCTCTTTTGAAAAACACAATCTAAGTTTCACAGCACACCACCAAGTCAATTTTCTTCTTCTTTTGGTCTGTTTCTCCTTTTGAATTTGTTTACCGGCGCGGGTTTATCCTCGTTTCACTTTCTTCACGTCTTCATTTCTTGCCTCCCTGACGGTAATGGGTTTTCCCTCCTATTGTTTCTTGTGTTTGTTCTCTTTTTCTTAGGGCGCTCTGAAGACTAATTTCCTTTCTCCTGACAATGATAAGGTACCTTGACCTTGGTCTCTCTATTCTCCTGTCTTTCTTTTGCTTTCACTGTGTGAACATTCTGTAGTCCAATGTCATTTCTCCAGACCGATATAGCAGACAGATAGATAGATACTTTCTGTGTGTAAAACCTATTCAATGAAATTGTGCAATCAAGATGAAAAAATCGCACCATTTTAGTGATAGAGGAGAATAAAGTAATCAGCAACGACGTGACAATTTGCTTCCCACACGATCATAAAGTTTTGGTTCAGATCCACGCCAGCGATATCGAAGACGACACGAATGAACCTAAATCAACAACTTCCACGTCTGCTCCGAGACCAAGAGAGTCTACCTCCAACGAAAATCTGCCGGTAGCTCCTGGAACTTATTACCACATTTTAGAGGCGCAAAAGCGCACCTCCAAATAATTTAGAATAATGGCATACATCTACACGGTTAATTTTTAAAGCGTTCAAGTCTGTTCCCCCCTCCGACGAAAGTAGAAGGTTTTATATCCGATTGTGGGACTCCTTTTTATCGATACCAAAACGACAATGCGAAGTCAAAGAGGACGATCGTTTGAGACTCTCAATTCATCACGACATCTTGAAATCACTCGTCTGGATCGAGTTCAGCACCCCGGCTTAACAGACACCCTCCAAAGTCATCGACACAATTCAACACGTTCTGCAATCCAACGACGAGTTTCGCATCACCGACCGAAAAGCCACACGTTACACGACCCTCGTTCCCCTTTGAAAGGAAACGGACCATGCAGAGTGTTATTAGTAGACGACATTTGCAGCACCAAACGTAGCATTGTCCAAATTAACTACTTATGAGAAGGCTGTGTTTAGCCTAGGCCAACGTCGTGGGTCAAACTTATGCAGACATGAACAAAACCGCAAAATGGAAAAGAGCCTGAAAGAGCCTTCGACCATCGGACCTACCCAAAAAACGAAAAAAGGCAGAACTTCTGTTACAGCGGACAGGAATATCGAAAGAGACCTCGCGTGGCATTCCTGAAATGTTCAAACTTGAAGATGCCTTGTTTCCAAGCTATACGTTAAAAGTATACCCTCTAGTGGTTGTCTTACTGCTGGTGTTTTGAGGGCCTGATTTCCCAGTCGGAAAATACATTCACGTCTATCATTATCAAGAACATTTTGATCCCATTACGAGTATCCCCTGATTTCTCGGATACACGTATTATTGTGACCAAGAATTTGCCAATCGGGAGGAGACATACATTGCGTAGAGAGATGCCTGTGTTGTTTAGCGACTAAATCATGTATTCCCGAAGGAACACAATGGATTCATTGCTCACCTTGCTATCTAACTTATGGCAGTCCTAAGTACTACGAACAACACCGCAGGACGCAAGGTCAAAGACCGAAAAGTGCTTGTAAACTATTGCCATTTTGCTGTACCTTTGGGTAATTCATGCGCACCAACAAGCCTAGGTACATGTTTGCTAAGAAAAGAAACGATGCCGTGTTTGTTGTCAAATTGTAGACTTTGAACATAAATATAACATCCAAAACTACCACCCTGAGCAGAATAAACACCAAGAAGAGAAAGACTAAAGGGAATTTCATCTTTTATATTTCAAATGTATGCAAGATGCTGGCATTCACATCCATAATTTCTGCGTCGCTCATCGAGCTTGCGAGAAGGGTATTCATGAGCCATCTGCTTTCATTATCCATTTTGTAGCAAGGTTCCAGGAGGACATGAAAAAATATTTAGAGGACCCAACACTATTCCCGACTTTGCCCGACAGATCTTAGACCCTATCGACGACACTTCGAGACAAGAGGACATTCAACGTTATGGAGACTGCCATTGATATGCAACAGGAATGGCTCACAATTTCTCCAGATACGATGAACAGTGTCTTCTGAAATACTATTCAGAACAAGGTACATAATTCCCTTAATTCACCATGAACGGAGCCAAAATCAATTACTTGAAGTGAGGCAAGTAGAATTAAAAAATTCCATTAGTTATTTGGCCATGCGTTTGAGTTGAATGTTTAAAACGTTTTGGAATAGCAGAAACAGCCAAATGGTATTTCCACACTTTTTCAGTACCAAAGCCAATCAACACCAGTCTTCCCGCATTTGCCCGACGCTCACTGTTACGACCCAGACAATAGAAGAAATGTTACACTATTGTCGATCCGATGTAGATATCTTACACTGTTATCGTGGAAAATTTCGTCAATTGTGCTTAGAGTACGGAAGGATAGATCATTTGAAGGAAGTCTCTACTATCGCCACAGGGACCAGCAACAGATTCATGCCCGAGAACACACTGGCCATCATGCGCTCTCAAACTTCCCAGCCCATCTACTGTCGATACTAGCAAAGGAAGACAAATGGATCCAACATGCCAGAAACGAAGAGGACAAAAAGAAAATTGGAAATCTTTCAAAGCATGTCAGAAATTTAGAAGACCCCAAGATAGTCTACGAATTTCATGGATGTTTATTTCACCTGTTACCCTCAATAGCAGTCAAGGCATCATCCACATCCCTCATTAAACCAAATGCTTTTGTGACAAACATAAAGCGGCTTTGTCACAACTGGCAGATCCAGGAATCGATATTCAAACCAAACCAAAACAAATCATTCTGAAACCTGAGGACAGCGGCACTGTAGGCGGCGGCGTCCTTCGCTCCCTCTTAAAATAGGATCCTAATGCACAAGCGGGCACTAAGAAAATGGTCTATTCTTAAAGGAAAAGAGCGGTGGTGTCATAGCTAAGACGCACCCCAAGAAAAAGAAAAGCCCCAAGAAAAAGTTCCAAGACGAAAACAGCTTCTACCAGGAAAAGAGACCCTGCTGCTCAGACAAAACCGTACTCCCCTAAACTACGTCCCTCAGTGACCGTGTCTCCAGCTTTTTTGCTCTCGTCCTTCCTCGTGGTGCCAGCCAAACCCGATTTAAAACGTACCTTTCCCAATTTGATGAAAAGATGACAACCCGTTTGTAAAGGAGCTTCTTCAGTGACGATCACCTCTTCTTTTGTAGCAGCAGAAGCTGCTTCTAGGAAGTGCCCCCCACCCCAGACCAAAGTCCAATACAGAACATGGATATTACAAAGTTTACTGGATCTATCCAACAAAACGTGTCACGATTTAATCCATTGCAAATATTTCAAGATGAAACGACTTAATGACTATTCGTAGAAACAAATTCCAGTATAAAAAGGACGATTCACTGAAGTGTTTTCTCGCCCCCGAAGTAAATAGATGTCGCGCCACCAGAAGTGCACACCACCTAAAAACGAAAAAGAAAATGACAGCCCCCTCGTTTAGCCAAACAATGGGACGTGTTGTTGGTGCTAACGAAACCCAATCCACCCATGCAAAAAAGGCTATTCAAGCGGCCCCTAAATAAATCATCGATACCGTGTGTGAAAGTTGTTTGAATGCCTTGAACGTAACGGTATCTTTGTCAAAGCTACAAAAAGAACGCGTTAGAAAACATCGAAACGTTTCTCGCCAAATGGTCAAAAAGAAAATACCTATCAGTCAAAAGAAAATATGCTGGTCCAAAGCGTAGAATTCCTACCCATCCAGATAGGAAATCTTGCTGAAAGTGGCTGCTCCTTAGTTAGGACCGATTGCTGTGCTACTTTTAGAAGGAATCATGAGAAGATAAAAAGGGTATTTTTCTGGAAAGACCTCTTACCTATACCATGGAAGGACAAAGCTGACTTCAGTGCCTTAAAACAATGGGTGGAATTCCATCGTTGACAGCAAATCCAACTGTGAATGATTTCAAGGGGCAGATGAAAAGTCAACATCCGCCCCCAGTGGCCACGACAGACGCAGTCGCACAGATGCAAGAGATGCTAGAGGAAGAAGGTGACATACGAGAAGTCTTTTTGTTCTTTTGTCATCGTCAACAATGCAGCCCTCAACTCCTTTCCAGTTTAAACACTACAAAGTGTCCAAGATAGCAGTCGGTAGACATGGTCAGACCTTGTCTGCACACTCTTAGAACCTTGGGCAGAAAAATTACTTCAGATCTTACTCAGCCAACGGATAGTTAGGTAATAATACAAATCAGGCTTTTCGTACGACCATTATGCAGGAGGATATGATTTGTGGGCCTTTGACTTCACTCCTGACCGAGGCAGCGACGAGGACATATTTGCCCTCTAAAATCTGGCCAGCTTAACGTAGATCATCAGTTTACAGAAGCTCTAGCCAACACGTTGAACATAACCTTGTATGCAGAATGTGACAATACTGTAAAAATCACCAGCTTGAGAGAAGTGATTCTAAATTATTAAAACTATGCAAGAATACGAACCATCTTTGGAGCACGGAACATAGGTGACGAGGACGTCTTTAAAAAAGAACAAGAAAAAGAATAAACTACAGAAGAAAACACAAAGAGGCCAGCATGATGGTGATATGGCCAGAACAAGAAAAGTTTGTCTCCTGTTTTGCTAAGCTCCTGGCTGAAACGATTTACAGCTTTGACCCACGATCATTGTTTTGGATGTCAGAATGATCATCATAGTCAAATTCAACACGATAAATGCATGACGATGATCCAATAAGAAAAATTGGAATAGTATATGGATGACGCTTGGGGTTTCATCTCCTAAGAGAAGTGTTGAATTATTGGTATAAAGACTTGTGCGAATATTCATCCTCTCCTCCGACTTCTCTCAAAAAATCCAACACATCGAATCTCTCTTGTCAAAGAGTACAGAAAAGAACCACAAAATCACTTACTTGACAGACATTTTCAAGGAAAAAGTCAGGATTGAATTGATAACTCATTATTAACTGTGAAAACAAACAAAAATGACATTACATTCTGACGCACAGTTCGTGCACGGTTTCTTGGAATGATGTGGTATGTGCTAACGATGAACTTCCACATCGCAAACCTAAAGGCATTCAACATCATTGAATTCATGAGAAGAAATGCCTATTTACTCGACTGAATGAGTTGAGATTAGAAGGAACACATTCCATGGTGTGTGTACCAAATTGTGTGCATTTTCTTCATCAACGCAGTCTTGTATATCCCTTAGAATATTTAGTGACTTGTTTTGATCGTGTATACTATGGAAACGATGATAGAGCAAGAAGATGGGTTTATGAACATTATAGTTATCTTCTGTCATTAGCGAGGAAATGTAGTGTGCATTGATGGCCCAAGGACATAGTTCGGTGGAAGTTGAGTTTGACTCCACGTTGTCAGCCTTGTAGATATGATCCTGATTAAAATTCTTGAATTGTTGTTTTGTATTTTTGTGTCCGAGAAGCTTTTTCTTGTTAATAAAAATGTTGTTTTAGAGAAAAAACAAAAAACAACTGGAGTATGTTATTTTTTATTGACACTGTGTGAATATTCAGTTCCACTTTCTATCTCTGGGGATCATATTTTCGATCGCTTTCAAACTTGGCAAGGATGTTTTCCATCGCGGCCGTTCTTGAGGCACACAACTTTTTGTGTTTGCTAGTCTGGCCACGCATCGTTGACTTGTCAACAAAAACATGATATCCAAGATCTCCAAGATGAAGAAGCAGATTGTATGATTTTGTAAACCCAGCAGCTAGACGAGGGTGTCCAAGGAGAAATTACAGGGGAATTGCTAAATTAAAGAAACCCTTTCCAGGGCTAACCAGATCTCTAGAAAAGAGACTTTTTAATTTCTATGTGTTTGTTTGTATGTTTTTGTGTTTGTATGTGTTTGTCGTTCCATAGACAAAAGACTCCTTCAGGCCTTGAATGTGTATTTGTATTATAAGGGTATAGTACTGTGTCTATAAACACTTCCTACCCTTGCACGTGTGTGATTTGTATGTGTATGTATGTGTTTATCTTTGTATTTTTAGTTTAAAATATAATATAAAATGTGTTTGTTGCAGTAAAATGTGTCTGAATGTAAAAAGTAGATATAGTTTCTTTTAGGTCGGCGCGATATTTTTTTCCAAGTTTTGGTCTTTATGTGATGTGCATTTTAGTATATGTAAGGTACATTTTGCTTCACGTATGTTTTTCAGGCATATAATGCGGCGCGTCCGTCAGTCTGGCTACCCATCGTTGATCAAACGAAAAGATTGAGTAGACTACAGAAACTCAATGAGCTTCAGGAGCACCTCAAACGTTCTCGCTGCCTCCTGGACAAATCGGCCATGGAAGCCCTAAAGGCAGAGGCAGCTCTAAAGGTCTAAAATGAAAATGAAAAAGAGGAAAATAAGAAAAGGGCACTGTCGCATCTGATAATGCGGCATGCGATTGAGGTCAAGTCCCTGGTAAGGCCACCGCCAATGATACAGCCACTACAAAGGAGAGCCATTGTGCCCGAGACAGAGGGCTGGGGTCTGGAGCTGCCATTACCACAGCGACCACAACTACCACAGCAGCATCCACAGCCACATCGCTCACAAGCGAGAGACATAACCTTCAGAATCCCCCAAACGGAGAATTGGCACTCTGTAGCCACCAAATCCAATTCAGCAATCCCCATCTCCGTCAATCCATCGGATGGTGATTGCTGGAGTGACGGAGTCCTCGGCAAGGGAGGTGCGGACATTAACCAGGTGCACTGGAGAAAAAAGCCCTTTTCAGAGCCAGCCAGATCTCTAGAAAAGAGACAAATCATTTTACCAAAGTGTTTCTGTTTGTATGTGTTTGTCTTTTCCACACCAGAAATATTTTTTTTTGTATGTATATATGCATGTATGTATGTATCCATGCCTCTCCGGTGACTTACTGGTTAGAGCGTCCGCCTCGGATGCGGAAGGTCGCGGGTTCAAACCCAACCCGAGTCATACCAAAGACTTACAAACATGGCACTAACAGCTGCCTAGCTGGTCACTCAGCATTAAGAGACTAGTGTTTGGACTAGTCGACCTCGTGTTGGTATACTGTGACTGGTTGGGACATCATGCTACATGTCTGCGGCATGACGTCGCAGCGCGAGACATATATAAACTGCCTCACTGCATACACTGTAGCGATATGACTGAAAAATTGTTAAGATTGCGTTAAAAATCCGAATCACACACATACACGCATGCATGTATGTATGTATGTATGTATGTATGTATGTATGTTTGTATATATGTTTGTAGGCATGTGCTTGTCTTTGTATTTAATGATAAATAATTTCATAATAGCATTTGTGTTCATATGGAATATATTGTTTTTGCTTGCAAAACTTAAAGAGAGTTTTGGGTTTTTTTTAGAGATATATCGTTTCCAATGCTAAGACATTGTATGTGGTGCGGAGTTTGTGTAAGGGATGATTCCATTCACGTCAGTGCTTTAATCATATCTAGCGGCTCGTTCGTCAGCAATGCAATTCATCGTGAATCAAACAAGAATGACCTCCCCTGTACCATATTAAGTGGACAAGTTGCAGGAAGTCGTAGATGTCATGGTGGATATAGAGCAGCTACTAGAGCAAGTAGACGCTCAGTGGTAGAGTCTAAGCCGAGTTAGAAAGGAAGTGGTAGCACTTTAAA
>JAECUM010059646.1:0-10617 GCA_016617855.1 Megalonaias nervosa
ATATATATATATATATATATTCACTTATATATATTAGAGCCACCTTCTTTATATTCCTTTCACCTAGTGACTAAAATTTGAAATCCGTAAAAATGATTGTATGCACCATTTGAAACTGGGATTTATCATAAACATATGAGTTAATATTTTCTTATATTCCAAATCTATTCTATCTGGCCTTTAAAATTCACACCTTTATGGTCTCTAACGAGGGTTTAATTATCTAATTATATTTTAATTGTACAAAAATATATCAAAATTTACGAACCTAAACTTGGGGATAGTGACAATGCGTAATCTATTGTTTGCTATGCCATCGGTCCATTGCACAAAACCAAACAAGATTATACAATTTTTATTTGTATAGCATGTCTTCAGAAGGTTTACAGGTTGTGTTAGATGCCTAATGCATAATTTAGAAGCTGTTCCCTAAAATAAAGATTTAGTGAAATATCATCAGACTACTTTGCCAGTTAAATGTATTGTATGAGTTTTAATTAAGTTGTGGACATTTTCTTTATGGATTGTATTTAAACATGATCGTATAAACTTTGCGCATGGAAAATATAGTGAGAGGAGATCGCCTTTTATACATCACCGTTTTGTTTCAAACATTACGAAAATTGATCTTAAATTACAACTCGGGATTTTATGGTATCTGAAGAAAAATCAATCTAAAAGAATGAAAACAAGAGCCGGAAACTTCCCAACAAACACATTTCTCTCTCTGTATTAACAATTGTCCTCATTGTCATGGGACGTGAACGCTGTGAGAACATAACATCAATTTCCTAAACACATTAGAAATCGAGATGTAAGGTCCCAGTGGATCATACAAGTAGCAATGTCAGCCAACATTGTAAGTTAGTAGCCCGTAATAAACCGACACATGTAACTTTAGAATAGCTTAGTACGTTAATGAATTTAAATATATTCAGGTTTGGAAACTTTGATAGATCGACCCATTGTCTTGAATATTTTTTCTTAAACACGTATGCAACTAAGGCACGGAAAAAAAACATAACAATTAAAGTCACATATCTATCATTTTGCATTTTTACATCCCTGCACTGCAAAAGGAAATTACCATTCTTTTGATTAATTAAGTACAAACTAATGTTTAACTTAAATACTATAACAGCAATCAATCATCGTGTTTACCATATGTTCTTTATGGGTATAACATGACGACATATTCCATTATTGCAGCACAGTGAACCGCTAGTCTTTTGTATTTTCATGAACCGTGAATGTTGGAAGAAAAATATCACAAATTTCGCAAAACACATTAAAAGTAGGGAAGAAAGGTCCCATAGAAGAATTTTAAACTTAACCAGCGTCAAACTAACACTGTTGGACGACGTAGTAAGTAAGCAGCTTTAAATTAATTAGTGTAATCTAGTGACACATGTAACTTTAGAGTAACGTAGAAGTTTAATAAAATTGAATTTATTCTGGTTTGGAAACTCTCATTGTCTTGTATAATGTTGTCTTAATCACGTTTGCATATATTATTCTTAAACAGATAAAATTTCAATTTCAATTTCATATCAATCATTTTGCACAGTTTGACATCAGTAAGTAAAATGAAAATTAAGTTCATTGCAAAGATATTGCCATTGTTCCTTTCTGTTCAAACACAAGATATTGTTTGGTTTCTTGAATTCATCACTTATTTAATTTAGTTATTTTAGTAACCGTCAATCATCTTGGTGTTAACATAATCAATTTGACAGACACGTAAAAAGGCCATGCACGAATTTAAAAGGACTGCATATTGAACGATGCTGCACAGGCATCTCCCAGTCCGGTGGCGAACTTTCTGGTCCGACTTGTATAGTTTCTAGACATCGATATCATCCAGGTGAGTGAAAATAATGGACATACTAATTATTGTTCATCATTAACCTATATAATGTACGTTTCGTTTAATTTACGTGGAGACATCAACGTGCAAACCAATGAATTTCGTGCCCTGGACACAAGAAATGTTACAATTTTGCTAAACGTTTCACACTCTTTGTTTGATATAAAAAAAAATTTAGATTTTGATATGCACTTTTCTTATGGCATTTCAGTCTAGTTCTTCCCAACCTTTAATAACGATTCTTCATTCCGCTGAATAGTAATTTTACCGACCACCAAATTTTATAATAGATTATATAAGCAGAACCATACCTTTGATAAATCATGTCTGCATCTTAACGTTGTCATTAAAGAGGCATAAAGGTGTATATATGACAAACAATCCGGGTACTCCTTTAATTTGTGTAAATGGTACGATTTCAGAATTATATGACATGTAGTATATTGCTCAGAGGACCAGTACAACGTGATTTCAAATCAAATTATTAATTAATTCTTCAATTTAAATAGTCTGTTTGAGCCTTTTGTTTTTGCATTGTATTTAGTTTGTCTCAATTAATAGCGGTTCCAATTCGACTTATTCAAATACTAAACATTTAAAGTCGAATCTGGCTTGTTAAAGTCCTAGTAAGTTAGGAAGTTACAAAGCAGACATAGAATTGTAAGGAATATCATGAATTAAGCATTCGTCTTTGAAACAAAGCACTGAAAATTTTTCCACCAGTATGTTATTGTCCACTAGAGAGTCACTGCATGTCCCTCTGATGTTTATGACGTTGTGTTCTTGCATCTAATATCGCGATAGGTCACGGCACTCATTTGCAGAGGTGATCAAGCGCTTCCTTGAGCTATTTAATTATATTGAGTTGCTAAATATATCGATTGATTATCAAATGATTATACCTTTTCTTCTACGCCTCATTTAATGTTTATTAATTACACAAAATTGTACAGCAGTCAACCTTATCCCTTTTCCAGCAGTATTCACACTACAAGCTAACGAAAATATATTCAAGCATCACAGTTTAGCAAATCTGGATATTAATATGCATTTCCAGAAGACGGTATTTTGCTAATGACCTCATAGCGTCCCTTCTGAAACTGGACAATATTTCTTTAGCATTGGGGTAGACAGAGAAGGTAAATTACTGACAAGTCGATGATGAGCAGTGAAATCGCAAGGGAGTGACAGTTCTTTCTTCGAACTATAAATATTCATCTTCCTTTAAGTTTCCAGTTGAGGCTTTTGTCATCATCATTTAATAGCAACATCTACGTCGAATTAGCGTCTAAACGACACATCGAAACGAAACATTCATATTAGCGTTTTTTTGTCAACTTTCTTTTTTTTCCGCAGACAAAAATGAAGGCCGTAATAGTTCTTCTCGCCTGCATAGCAAATGCTGCCGTCTGTGTCTACTCATTTGGTGGCGGATACGGTGTCTACGTCGGGTATGGTGGATATAGCGGATATCGTGGCTACGGTCGTTTTGGAGGTTATGGTGGATATGTTGGATACGCTTAGGATTCAGTGGTTGATTCGGGGGATTCGACGGTGTATTTTGGGGATACCATGGACACCACTTACCTAAATTTGGATACAGTTATCGCAGACACCATATAATGTGAGAATAAATGTATTTCACCTTTGACTATTGTATTACCATTTTTCTAAAGTTTAATACAGTTATAGCAGACGTCATAAAATGTAAGAATAACTATAATTCATCCTTGATTATTGTATCACATGTTACAGCATGACCAATTTGCACTAGTTCAACTATGTAACCACACAAATCGCTTTTCAATACACCAAAAACTTTATATAATTACTTCATTGTTATAGGAAGTCAACTTGCGCAAATACTCTTAATTCGTTTCCTTTTTACAGATATTAAGACGAACGGAGAGATGGAAAGAGTGAGACGAAACAGAAAGGAATAAACATGCACTTTCTGAATTATTGTCATAGTAGTACTTGTATATGCTACCTAAATAAACATGATTGATTGGAAAAAATACCTTTTTAATCATTATTTTATTCGATTACCCACGAAGTCTCTGTTGTACGCTGATTCAATGTTTGATGAAAATCATCAAAACAATTATCGTCTAAACTGAACGATTCTTGAAGTAAAACATAATTTAATTTATACGTTTTCACGTTTAAATAATTGCAGACAACCGGTAATAAGTGGTAACAATGTTATAATCTGCTCCTGACATTTCTTTATCCTGTCATAGTTGAAATTTTTAAGTTGCATTGTCCCATATATCGATGCATTCAGAACTGCAAACAACGTAACCATAAATATTTTATATCATTTGATCCTACTTGCCCAAATATCACCTCCGATACCATCATATAGACAGCAGTGATCAGAAGGTGGAGAATATTCGTCGAGGTCCGGTGCAAAATTGATTTTTCACTAAGCATAACACATGGCCAATCAAAATTCAATGTTGAAAATTGGATGCTAGAGATGTTATGCCAAGATCTAATTTTGAGTCAATTTGTATGCATATATACTCAACTAGCACGGACAGGTAACGGGTTTTGAAAATTGAATACTATCTAACTAACTATTTATTTAAAATGTATTTTAAGAGACCAATTTCGCTGTCTCCTCCCACTTTTGTGTGATGTAATAAATCAACGGCACTTTCACACTACTAAAATAGTTTTGAATTATTATTAGTATTATTATTATAGTGCATTTTTATCGATTTCTCCAAACTTTGAAGAGAGTACAATATCTACTGAGATTTATCCTGTGTTTATGTCTGCATTTGCTGGATACATTGGTGCATCCATTAAAGTATGTGATTAAGACGAGACGAGAAATAGGACCACATCGCTATTAGAATCCCTTTTCCCAGAGCCAAATATTTGATCTTTATTTGTATTGTCTTTAAATTTACTGTGAAGACCACATCCACTGCTCTAAATAAGATTACATAGTCACATTTGACAAGATATATCTAATGTGAATCCAGATCACCCGATATGTGTACGTTTCTGTCTTATATTATACATTTCTCAATAAAATAAAAAAAAAAAAAACGTTGTTCTTGTTTCCGTAAAAAAAATGGCTTTTATGGAAATTGGAGACGATTATTGTAGATATCTTGAACAGGTGAAACTCAAAAACAGAAAATGAAAAATTGGCTTCCTTGTTTAAGCTTCAAAAACAATTAATCACTGATAAATCACGGTGCAAATGACATTTGCATAAAAGATATTAAAGGTTGATAAAAAATAAGAACATTAATATTAGCAAAGCTTTTTGTATGATACTGACGACTTATCTGAAAATGGTGAACCAGATAATTATTTTAAATATATTATGAAATCAATTAAGTTTGAATCTTAATGAGTGTATTTGGACATCAGTTATTATATGAAACTCGCTATTAAGACCATCCCGTTTAAATGACTACTTCCCCTGAGGCTGCAAGTGCCTTATTGAATTCAATAACATGGAAAAGTTTATTTTGTTTTGTCTTTTTGTATACTCATCATTACATGGTATCGATAATGCACGTGCAATAATTCAAATAGATATAAATGGTTTATTTCTCAACATCTGAGAAAATATCTGATAAAATATATTGAAAATGCAACGGTAGTATTCAGATAATTTCATATGGAAAGTCGTTGAAAGACATCTGGAAAAGAATGGAATGAATGTGTTCATTGACTGTTGTTTGCTGTTGGTGAATCCGTTCAAGAATCATCAGCTCTAAGTCCATTTGAACTGAATTTTGGACATACTGTCTGTGCAGCACTGAAATTACTAAATGAGAAACTTCTTTCGACCGAACATTTAGAAATTATTCTTCCTGACTATTTCTCTGATTTAAAACATACGTTTTCAAAGGCTTGTGAAGTAGCAGGAACTAATTTTCACTGTACTCCGTCCAACATGAAATTCAGGTTTGACAGAATTAAATAAGAAAGAAAATTTCATCCTGGTGGGAGTGTTCTGCTTCTCCTGACGATACCACAAAATTCGACTCAGGGTGAGTATTATGTTTCTTATACAATTGAACAGAAAGAATATCTGTCTTTAATTTTATCATTTCAATACTGAGAGCTGGAAACAGAAACAACTTTTACATATAAATATGTTAAGGAAATGTTTTACTAGAGATATCCCTAGAGATATCCCTTTAATCATTCAATCCATTTAGTTGTACCTGTTGAACACATCTACAGCGACAAGAAAAGAGTGAAACTGTACAGCTGTTATTTGAGTATGAGCAATCGTTTCCAGATGTTCAACAGGAACGAATAAAATCTGCCATGACGTTGAAATGTAGGTTCTAGACATGTGAAACAGAATCCATATAGATTGAATCCTCTCAAGCAGGA
Organism: Megalonaias nervosa; assembly: GCA_016617855.1. Classification (NCBI taxonomy): domain Eukaryota; kingdom Metazoa; phylum Mollusca; class Bivalvia; order Unionida; family Unionidae; genus Megalonaias; species Megalonaias nervosa. The sequence continues at coordinate 6,242 of JAECUM010059646.1, forward strand.
ATTTATAAAAAAAAAAGAAATTCAGTATTTTCCGGAGAATGACTTCATAGAACGAAGTAACAGTAACTGCACTTACAGATGCACCAAATCTTTCAGCTCCGGATTTAAGGGAATTATTTAAATGCTTGCTGATGCAAGTGGTGTGGGGGTTGGCGGAATAATGGTGAAAGAAGACAAAGATGGTATGGATAATTCAGTTGACTATGAATGTAGATTATGCTCTAAGATATTGTCAGTTTGTGAAACAAAATCACGTATATTTCGACTTGAGTGTAGAACGTTTGTGTTTCCTTGGAGAATTTACTAAGTGTCTATGTTGGTCCTTTTTGTAAGTTCTACATAGGGTGTTTACTGATATTTGAGTTCAAGGTCTAGATTTATTAACAAAATGTAAAGTGTTCAAGAACCGAACTTGATGGAAAAATGCCTCACAACCTGGTCCTCTTATCGTGTCAGTTTTTTTACAATGGGTAATTTCATCAAAATTATTGTGTTCCTTTTATAATATCGGTCTCCGCTTAGAGAGTTATTATTAATTTATATTATCAATTGGCATTATAAAGTGTGGATTGAAATTATGGAATCAAACATTATTTTTGGATTATTGTGAGTTTCTTCAAATACAAGAAAGCGCCACAATAGTGATATGTACTGACGAAGTGTCCGATACATACATATGTGCTCAGAACACTACGTAAGACTGTTCGATATGCTACAGCGCAGTAGTCAACAGATTCTTCGTTTAGGCAGCAAAGCATTGTCCTGAATTCGACACCGCTTGCTCCAAGCCATTGTGACCGACCTACCAGATGAGCACAATAACTGGAATACCAATAGTTAAGCAGACATATTTAGACTGAACGACGTACAGAGCCATATCATATATCGTCCCCTTACATATACATAAATGTAAAATGTTCTCCAAAAATGTCTAATAACACATTGCAGCATCAGATGGATTCACGGTAGAATTTTAAAAATTTACTGAGAAAGATTTTAGATAGTTTCTAGTGATGGGTAGACAATTTAGTAACTAACTTCCATGCAGAAAGGAGCTTTTATATGCATACCAATTTCAAATTGGAGACTTATTTCAATTCTAAATACATCATGGAAAGTTTCTTCTGCATATATTGCAAGTAGGATTAAAGCTGTGGTACACACAGCGGAACAGATGGACTAAACAGGGTTTCAAATAGTACGATACATTGGAGACATCATTAGAAGCTTATATGATGAAATGTTTAAGCTTTGATAACTCAACGTTCCGGGAAAGGTTATTCTGATTGAGTTTGAAAACGCATTTATCTCACGGCCATTTATTTATAAATTTGAATTTTGATGCACCGATGATAAATTGGAGTAAACGTTTTATTAAGACATCTAAACTTTGATGTGCCTGTCATGGCCTTCATCGTAATGATATGCCAAGAGTCTTGTGTTGAATCATAATGCTACAATTCAAGATCAATTATCTGAGTTTCACTGTAAGTCCAAGTTTATTTACAAGAATGCTGTCTTTGAGAATTTGTATTTCCAGAGAAGAATAATTTGAACTAAATAGTTTGAGTAAATAAATTTCAGCCCAAATGAAATACAAGACACAAAAATAATAGTACCGATTCTGCTCCGATCTGACAGCAAGAATGAATAATTTCAAGACAAACAAGATTATATAATCCTCCACTTGACCTCAGGTGACGAATGAATTTTCTAGAAAACCCTATCACCTAACGGAAACATTTTCATTCTGGAATGTTCTAAATGTTTACAAGATAACATCTGAGTAATAGTTATAAGGTCTGCTATTAACATTATAATTTAAAATGTTGTAAACAAGAGGTAGAAACATTATTTCTTTGGGAATTTCCAATGTTCTGGACTCATTGTTCCGTTAAATTCTGAATGGCGGTGGGAAACATCCTCTAGATGATTTCGGTCAGTCAATGTAAATTCTGAGCTGATCAAATTAGAATTCTGAAATCGAAATTTTGACATGTGAATTATACAGTTTGAACTAACTATGAGCCCCCACGCACATTGCAAAATCATGTTCCCATTATATCGAATGGAAAATTACACGAGTTGCTTTTTGACCACGACCGTATCATTTGGTATATCTCTGTTTCATCCTGTGATTTTTTTTTCTTCATACATTTATGAGTATTTAGCTCCTAGAATGGTGTTAAGGTCCTTTTGATAGGTATGTATATGTTTACCAATCCAGTCTGTTTACATCTTGGTAGAACAACAACACATCTTGTATAACAACGAATTCAGAGTCATACTAAAATGTGCAGATTGTGTCACGTTTCTAACCCATAAGCATTGATGTTTTAATATAATTGTAAGCTGGAACATCAAGTTAAGTATATTATAATTGTTCTAATCTGTGTGAACTGTCACTCAAAGTTTGATCTCCATATGGTTGTTGCAAACAATAAATATTTCCCCATTAGCTCGTAACAAATACTCGAGGTATTTTATACTGTTTATATCACTGCTTCAACAAAGGCAATGACGTCATCCTTCGACTCGAAAATAAATGTTGTGCGTACATATATCATGCCAATATTAATCGATTCTTCTCACCAAAAAAATGTAAGCTATTTGCTGAAAATCAAGTTTATGTACATGACACCATTCTGCACAATCTCGACTTAGCGTCCGCCTCGGATGCGGGAGGTCGTGGGTTCGAGTCATACCAAAGACTTACAAAAATGGTATCAACAGCTGCCTCGTTTGAGGCTCAGCATTAAGAGGTTAGTGTTAGGTCTGGTCGGCCTGGTGTCAGGATAATGTGACTGGGTGGGACATCATGCTACATGTCTGCGGCATGATGCCCCAGTGCTAGACATCACTATAAACTGCCACACTGCAGACATCGTAGCGATATGACTGAAAAATTGTTAAAGCTATGTTAAAAATCCAACACACAACAACAGCAACAATCTCGGATTAAACCTTCAGATAGGTGAATGGATGAATGTATTGATGGATGATTGGTGAGTGGGTTCTACAAAGCAGCAAACAAGAGAAGCAAGTGAGCAAACGCAACAAACATGTGATGAAATGTATTGCAAACGGGTGCAAAAACAATGTTTAGCTGAAATGATGAAATATGGCACAAAGCTCAGGTGATAAGTCTAGTATAAATTAAGATGCTGTCAAATATTGTGCTTTTCTTGCCTGAATGCATCTTGGAGTCATTTCTTATTAATGAACGTTAACTGGAAAAGATGAATATCTTTAGCAATGTCCCAATAATCGGGAAATTTGAATCAACGGAACTGACGTACATTGGATTCCAAGGTTGTATCGTACATTTAGATGAATGAATTAATGCAATTAAAAAGAACTAAAACAATGAATTACATAAATTGGATTGTACTTTCATTTTGAAATTTTACAACTACTAATTGTCGAATATATAACCTTTCTAACACATTTTATGAATCCAATAAAAGATTTAAATCTTTATGAATATGTTAAGAGCTGGAATCTTGTGACGCTCATGCAACAGTTTGATGTTTCCGACTATGTTGCTATCAAAAATAAAACTCTGAAAATGATGGAGAAGATAGGTTGAATTCAGCTCTCATCGGAGAAATTGGTTAGAAACCATCTCAGTTTATCATCAAAAACTTTAGGGTCTGCAAAAAAGGAAACAATATGAACATAATAGAGCAACAGTCACACGCTGTGTGGCGGCTAGGTTGAGCTAATAGGTTCATGATGAAGAAGGCATACATGCAAGGCCTAATTCTAAAACTTCGGAAATGACAATATATGGACACCAGAACCGTCATAATTAGGTGGCTTTATCTCGTATATTGGAAGTTAAAATGTGTATATTTCGTGGTCCGAAATAATTCAAAACGAACATTAGCAAAAGAGAGGACGAATCAATGACATTTGAAAACACTTGTTTCATTTGACAGAAATGATCTTTTGAAGAACAAACAAAAGTGAAAATTTATTGTGTACCACATGTTGCCAACTGGTCTCATATTTACATGACACAATGATTACACTAAAACGTCTCGAACGGTCAGAACCGTCAAAGTAAAATATTCCGAGTTCACATCTTATTTCTTTCAGGTGAGATAACAATCTAAAAGGCATTGAAGTTCAGAGAAGCGCATTCTAACATTTCACACCAAAGATGAACATATAAGTAAACTCTGTTGAAATAAATCCGCAGTATGTAAATATGTGACGAAGTAAAACCATTTCTACATGACTAAAGGTATAAAATGTAGCAGCCAAATCGATAAATATTGTCAATCATATTACGGTCTTTATTAAAATATGGATGATATACATGCATAGGATGGGATGAAGGGAATCATCAATATATTCTCACCTGGTTATAG
>JAECUM010059647.1:0-10113 GCA_016617855.1 Megalonaias nervosa
CTGGGTTTGTACAGGTAACGACGTAGTACATAAGGGGAAATAATCGTTTAATATACTCCGCGGAGAGAGATAGCGGAGTTATCTCGCTTTATTATATATACAATTGCTTTAATCATAGGAATTGATCATTATTCAGATTTTATTAGTAAACTACCCATCAGATTATTTCAGAATCTGATTATATTTTTCCCCCTGATTATTTACTCAGACGTTCTACGAGCGTATATACAAATTAATATTAAGTGATTCTTGTCTTAGATCCAAAATGTATCCTGTCCGGTCAGTAAGTTTGAAATTTATTCTTGATAATAATGGAATATGTACACGTAGATAAATTGAATTAATTGGCTCAGATACAATTAACCACCCGGGCGGTACTTGAGGTGTAAATGCATATAATATATACCCCTGTTGGGCCTGGTTAGACTTTGAAAGATCTACTTTTAGCTGTCATCAATTACGTCACATACTAGATTGACCGCGATCGTAGATGTTATATTAACAATACCAGGTGAGATATGGCGACCTCCACCATGTGGATCATTATTATATTTAAGAATAGTTGGTGTAGGTATTAATTTTTTCCATGAATCACATATTCTTTTAAAATGTTCATCAATAAGATCGTTAACTGATTTCTTTAGCTCTTCATAGTTAAATCCCGGAATTGCAAATGTTGGTAGCTGTTCTTCTGTGATTCCATAATATTAAGAAATACTGTTGTAAATAAACATTTATAGCTTACACACTGAATAGGACCATCTTCATTAACTATGTAAGTATTAAGAAATCTATCTGCCGGTACGTTTAATGTTTTTTCTCTGTCAACGATAGCCTTATTTACATATTCTAAGTCTGATGCAACCTGATTCAAATGTTGTATTGTTTCAATTATTTGATTTTTTAAGTCATCGTTGTAGGAAGTGCTGATGCTGGAAAATAAATTTCTTAGATCATTAAGTATACGTCCATGTTCAGATTTAATTGGCCTTGACTTTGAGTTAATTTCTTCAACATTAATTGTTGCTATTCTTGTTGTACCTTTACCCCGAACAAAATCTATAAAATGATTATACTGTGCATAACCACGATAAGCATCTGGAATCTCTATAAACGGATACGTTTTTCGATATTCTGGAAGTTTTATAAATTTTTCAATATCTATGACGAAATCAGATCGTTGTGGTTCTGGTGGTCCTTGATAAACCGGTGGTACATCAGGCCATCCTAATACTGATCTAATCGAGCTTTCATAAATATCTACAGAATAATCAGGGGAATTTATTTCAATCACCGCTGATAATGTTGGTTCGTGAACAGTAATTGCTATTTTTGATTCTTTTCCTGTAATAGATTTAATTCTGCGTTGGAACTCATCAATAATCTGCTCTATTTGATAACTGCCCGTTGGAACAGCAACTACTTGCCAATCAGGAGTTCCATCAGGCTTAGTCTTATTAGCGAATACCAGCGAATTATTTGGCTGTAGTCCACCAAATGGTTTTGATCTAATATTTAGCCAGCTATAATAAACTCGCAATTGTGCTAATGCTATTTCCTTTGCAGGAATTGATGTTGGAAAATTGACACTAAATTCAGGATTGGTCGAACTTAACGATATCATAGTAGTTTTTGACGGAGTCGTATTAGTGACGATCTGCTGAAGTAACTCCCTGTCTGTCATTATTATTATCGTTGTTATTTAATTCGTCAAAATCATTAGCGATCACCTTAAATGCGTCATCATAGTTTTTCATCATCATCGCAAATTCAGTATCGGATATTTCACCATCACTAACACACGAAAAAAAGTACAAAGATAGTTTAGAGCATGCCTCTGAAACTGTATGTAATTTAATCATATAATCGTGCAATTTAGCATTTGTACAGGTATCTATCTTTTTAGCTATAATACCGAGAACACCAGCAATAGTCGTTGATGCTGAAACAATGATGGTTATAACAGTAGGTGCTGTCATCATCAATGTTGATAATAATAATCCTGTTCCAGCAATAACAGCAGAAACCGAGTAAACAACTACATCAATAACAACTATGCGCCTTTTGTATTTTTTTTATTTTCGTGTTATAATAATCGATAAAATTGTTTAGTTTAGTCAGACGTTCACATACCTGATTGCATCTGTAACGTTGAACGTCGATGCGAGACTGAGGTTGATCCATTATTGTTATATTAAGTGACTAATTGTGGTGTTTCAGCTACAAATTCCAAACACCACCAGTAAGACGTTGCGGTTATTGTTTGATCATCTGCTTCCAGTAAAAATATTTTTTCAGCATCTTTATTTAACACTATAGATACAACTCCAGAGAAAGCATCAGTTGAATGACGCCACGGAAATGTTGTAGTATAAATTTTAAACTTTGCAGAGCTGAATATAGACAGTCTATAAACGCCAGTAACCTCCGCGGTATATTTAATAGTGTTATTTTGCTGTGACCATGTTGTTAACCCTGATGCTACTGTATATACGATATTTTTAATTTTTCCGTGTGGAATTTTAATCAGATTAGTTTTTTGAACAATATTAGGTATTCCACTGACAATATCATTGAGTTTCATGTTAACGTCGGCTAGTTTTATTTCAACGGTTGGTTGTTCCCCAAAAAAATCTTTAATGGTTTTGTTTATATTTCTACGAAAATTTAAGAACGTTTCTACATGTCTAGAGAAAGTATTACTGAGTGTAGTCATTTTGTCATTGATTTTGTTTAGAGGAATTTCCTTATCATCGACGTATTTCTTCGTCGCAGCATCAAAATCAGATTCTGGTGTTCTAAGATTGTTAATACCATTATTATTCATATTAAGAAATGCACGCATTATACCGCCGTTGACCAATACGTACTTAGATTCTTGATCGTCGACATATTTCCTTGTTGCGGCGTCTGTATCTGCGGCTGGGTTTCCAAGGTCTATAATTTTATTTTGATTCATAATAATGTGACCCGTGAACGAATCACCAGCTTTCTTAATATAATCGCTGACTGACGAACCGGAATCTTGTATTTTACCCTGATCAGTAAAAGTAATTATATTATTAACAACCGCATTAGGAACTCGTGTAAGTACATCTGGCAGTTGTATATTACTAGTTTTTAATCGTCCTTCCTTATCCTGAAAAACAACTACTTCATTTTGATCAACGCTGGATATGTTTAATAAATCATCAATCTCATTTCTGAGCTGATCGAGAGTTGCGTATTTAGATAAATCAGCTTGCTGCTGAGCTTTACCACGAGAAGATCTTCCGTAAATATCTACTATTATATTTACTAATGTCTGTTTAAATGTGACAACGTAGTATATTCATGCACTACTTTATGAGGTGGTTTTGTTGATTTTGATACAGCATCAAGTACGTTAAGTACTTCTCGACCACATATTGGTGGATCAGTTAATGTTTGTGTTGGTAACGTTGAATACCAGATTGGAGTACTTTGATCGCCGCTAATATACTTTAAGAATTCTTTTGGTGGAGCTAGTCCATATGAATCAAAATAAATAATTCCACGTGGATCAATTGCATATCCAACCCAGTGTGTGCCGGGACCAGAGTTTTTGTCGAGATTAATAATACCGGTTTCAATATTGTTTGGTTGTTTTGGTAATTTATCACGCATAAAAACTCCTCTAAAATTTTTTATTTTTAATTTTTTAGCAGCATCTAGTAATTCAAAATTGGACATAGGAGATATTAGTAAACTGTTCCTGGTAATCTTAGGCCTTTTCCGTACCATGAATGTGGAGTCCCTGGTAATCTTAGACACCTTCCCTTTTTTTTGATTCCCTGTCCGGTTGCTTTCTTTAATGCCATTCCAGCAGCGGTTCCAACAGCGCCTAATGTAGCTGCTTTTGCAACAACTGGGGCTGCAGCGGCAATTAATGCTGGTATAGCTGCAAGAAGTGGAAATATACCACCCGTCTTAATGATGTCTTTAATGGCACCGGCAGAAAGATTAAGTTTTATACCTTTATTTGATTTTTTGGCTTCATTGAAATGCCTGAGCTGACGTTCTGTAAGAGATAATTTATTTGAACCGCTGATCTGATCTTTCTTTAGCAACATTTTTAATCCACAGTCATTTTTTGATGCTGATTGTATCCTTTTAATCTGACCAGGAGTCAGACTAACACTAGCGTGATTATATGACATTATAATATTCATAAACGATCTAATTACATGTTTTCTACTGGAACATCAACTACTCGAATTCGTCCACCAACACCTTCAAGTAACATTGATTTATCGCTGAGTATGACAGCAATTGCTCTGTAATTGGCAATAGCTCCTATTGTCACACGAGCTCGAAAGTGTATATCAACTACTGACTGTCTGGTTAAATCTAAATGTTCAAGCGAAAAGTAATAAATTGGATATAAGGTTGTAAAATCCAGTTGTGATATTTGTAAACCAGTATCAATATTTTGATCACGCCCCATGAATGTCATCAGACGATGATATGCACGTGCTACATGATTTTGTTCAAAATTCAGTAAAATATCCTCAGATGGTTCTTGATGTCCATTTATCCTCAACGAAACCTCGTAAAGACCAAGATTGCCAAATATCATAATACTACGTGTTTGATCATCCACCAGTGCAGCATCTTGAAATGCAATAAATATATGTCGTGGTGCAGAAACACCTTGCTGAGAAGCTATTTGCCATGTACATAAACCATTAATATTACTCTGGATAGCATCTGTGGTCATTGTTAACCATGACAACGCTGATTTACCACCTTGATTCATAAAAGAGAGTAGACGATCTTCTTCAAATATTGATGGAGTCATCACCGGCATCCATAATGAAAGTTTTGTAAGAATTACTTTACCAGCATCACCAATGGGTCTCCATAATGCATCGTTGTCGGTTGCTTTTCGTACAAGTACAACTGTATGCTTAGCTCCGAAAATGACTTTTTCTGACATTTCTACAGAATCCAAAGATATGTGACAGTGGAATCGCAAATGAAAACAACCTTCTATTATCTTTCAACATTGATCCACGTGCTGCAAATCCTAAGTTAAATTCTGGATTTGGAAAATATAGATCTTCAATAGCAGCAGCAACAGGAGGAACAGCTCGATTATTAGGCTGTCGAGTAATCTGATTTCTATTGTCAGGGTGGTTAGAAGTACCCTTTACAAACATCATTGATGGACCGGTTGATCTTGAATAATCATCGCTGTATCTTGCAAGGCCAAGTATTGTCGTTGCAACATCAACGTCTTTCTGGATTGATTCAATATTTTTTCCGTCAATCATGTACGTAGCACTATCAAACAACGCCATGATGCCATTATTAACAAAACCAACCCTAACTTCAGCTCCATATGCTACTGGTGCTGCAGGAGCTGCGTTATTTTAAATTTCACCTTCTACCTCAATAAACGCCTCAGCGGGTAAGAAATACCTACTTGTATCCTGAACTTGTAATTCAATTCGTCCACGCTGATCTGGAATTCGAGCGTCATAAGAATAATATTGATAATCACGCACAGACTCATCTTTGAGTATTGGTGCGTCCATGTCGAATGCGGGATCAGATATGTGCTTGAACATCTTTATTTTATTTATTATCGTCTAAAACGAAGACCACTTCCTGCTATCAGACCAGCGATTATATTTTTTTCTTTTTCTGACATTGGTACATCAGCCAACTCCGCTAATTTTTTGATTAGCAACTTGATTTATTATTTTACTGACATTTGCAGGCATTACTTCAGTACTAGGTAATTTTACTGGTGGTTGAGGTTTTCGTCGTATTAATCGTGCTAGTCTATCTTTGATCGCTGAAAATGCTTTACCAGCGAGATTACCCATAGCACCAATACCTTTTTCACGAACAACATCAATAGCTTTCATTCCCAGTTGCTTTGCAATCGGTATTGCTTTTGGGGCTATCATTTTAAATAGACCTTGAACAACATCACCTAGTCCATCTCCGTAGGTTGTCTTGTATACTGGTAATCGTGAGTTTATTACCCTGACCATGGTTGGTCCACGTTGAGTACCATGTACAATCATTTTATTATAGTAATTGTATTTAATTACGTACTTAGTCACTATAATAGTCATCGGCAATTTCATTAATAAGAGACTGATAAACATCAACGTCCATGATACCGCCTGTAAATAACCGTCTGCAAATATCGGCTGCTTCATTAATTATTTCTGGAGAATTATTACCAGCTCGTTTTCCTCCGATGAGGATTTCTAGTCGTTCAACGTCAGAGATAACGTTATTAGGACATAGAGTAAAATCACCTCCGGTAGAGAAACCTTTTCCTACTCTCTCAAGGTAATGTCGGTAATAAGATTTTGGAATAATATTATCGATTTCAGATTCTGATACTCCTAATTCCCTGAAATAGTCTTTAAATAACATTAATGCATCAATTTGAGACTTTATTGTTTTAGGGTCTAAACCTCTCGCTATCATTGCATTTATAACTATTTCATGAGATCTAACCTGTTCAATTAATCTTTGAATTTCCTTCATACGTGAATCTTCTTCTACTACCCTCTCAAGTTCAGATGGTTGTTTTTGTGGTGGAGGAGGTGATGATCTTAATGGTGGTGGTAATGATAATGATGGTGATCGTGATGGAGATGGTTGTTGTGGTGGTGGTGATGGTTGTTGTGGTAATTCCAATGTTTCAGGAGGAGCAGCTTGTGTTCTTTTTGTATATTTTCGTTTTGGTCTTGCTGCTGCTTCTTCCTCTTTTGCTTTTCTTCTTTCTTCTTTTTCTTGTTCTCTCTGTTCTTTAAGTTGTTTTATTTTTTTCCGCTTTTGCTCTTCTTCTTTCTTCTTTCGATTGTTTTCTTTGTTCTCCTCGTTGGTTTGCTTCTTCCTTGTCTAATTCGACATAATAATCAAAGGAATTAGCATAATCTTTATATACTGGATTATCAGATTTAATTCGTTCAACGTTAGCACGTATGCGATATAATATTCTTTGCCATTGTTCACGGGACTTAATATCTTTATTATATTCAGGTTTTAATAATTTATCCCTTTGACTAAAACTCTTCGCAGCAAAATCAGATAATTGGTCAAAGTTTTTAATGTCATTAATTGCATTAATAGTCTTTTCATTAAATTTATCCATCAGTTCAGCATTACTCATTGTAAGAATTTTTTGTTTAGGGGCTGGTGCTTCAGCGACTACAGGTATTTGTTGTTGAGCAGCAGCAATTTCAGCTGGAAGTACCCGTAAAATCCTTTTTGTCTGTTTTGTTCTTTCTGCTATTTTTCCAGTTGCTTCAGCGGTTTTCTCTAAAACAGGAAGAAGAGGTTTAGTTGTCTCTGTAATAGGTTTAAATAATTGTTTTGTATCCTCTTCAAATTCAACACGAGATTCCTGACGCGATTGTAGTTGTTGTTTGACAGCATCACGGGTAGGTAAATATTTTCTAATTGCCTCTAATCGCTCTCGAGCTAATCTAGCTGAATGTGGTTCGTCTATAACGACCATTATTAATAATATTTATACTGGCTGTTTAATTTACAGCAGCAGGCAGGGTGAACGACAAACATTGAGTAACCCGCGAGTAAACTAAACGCATTATAACATAAAAAACAAAAAAGTCAAAAATAAAATAACAAAAATGAGCTAACCCAAACGATCTATTATCCGTGTTTTTCAAACTATATGGTAATAATAAAAGTTAGGAGGTTCGGTTTAGCGTTATTGACCTTATTTTTCAGCCCCTGTAGGAACCTTTATTTTTGTAAACTAAGGCCAGGAAAAAAGTTGTCTGTTCGCCCTGCCTGCTGCTCTAGCTATATGGTGACATATGGTTAAATAAAATAAGCAATATTTTCATGTTTATTGACATATAGTGGGAAAACTTCAACAGATCCAGTTTTATTTCCTCAACCATGTAACATAATATCAGTTTTGGATCATTTGGAAGTGGACTGAAATATAACCCCATTATATTTCTAAAAAACTATAAAGTTAATAACGTCCTTATAAATATGGAGACCCTAGTGGCCGAGTGGTCTAAAGCACATGCCTTTAACAATCACTGCCATCTCATCTCTTATCATGTGGGCTCAAGTCTCTGGCTCAGACAATGTGGGTATGTGAGAAAGATTGCCAGTAGCTTCCCATGGTTAGGTGGTTCTCACCAGGGTTTTTCCGGTTTCTTCCTCCACCAGGTATACTTGCTAATAAGTATAGTCTGTCATGTGCTGAAAAATGGTGTTAAACCCCAAATAATAACAACCACAACAGCAACTTATATGTACAAAATTTTGTTTTTAAATTCCTCCTTGCAAAACCATTGCTCTTGTTTTGCACAGATTTACTGTCATGCCATTTTTATAGCAGAAAGTTTTGTAGGACTTCAATTTTTTTAAGAGGCATCAATATCATCAGTATAAGTTATAATAAGTGTGTTGTCTAATTTTGAATAATTAAAGAAAAAAATCATTTTCAAAAATTAAAATTATTCATTTTCATGGAGAATAAAAAGAGTTGAACGTAGCAAATATTCCAGGTGAAATTTGTTTCAAATATACAATGAAAAATGCTTTATATGATAAAATTATTTTGAAAAGTCAAATAATAAAATACTATCCTTTTTTTATTGAAGCATATTTCTAAATACATGTATTAAAACAAATAGTATTTATCATGCTAATTCCAGTGCTGTATCCTTCTTGGTTCTTAAAAAGAACTTCCTCATGATCTCCCCTGTTATTTTATCATTTATAATCATGAAAACTTTCCCAAAATATGATCATTGTGTACATCTGTCTGTAATTGACAAATAATTCTCTCACACCATGACTCCAGAAAATTACCTTCTTGAAGAAAGTTATCAAAGAGTAATGACATTACAGGTATAAGTGCATGATTACTAAAGTTGGAAAACTTAATTTCAGTACAGTCTGTCCTCAGTGCTACATTACCATCTCTCCACAGCGTTTTATTGTTCTTCATAGACTTGATAACTTTATGAACCTTTTCCAGAGTGATAGGCTGACCAAGATCTTTATGAATTTCTTATAGAGTCATAGCTTGACAAAGGGCTCTATCTTTTTGCATCATTCTCGCAAGAACAATTATTATGTATTGGCAATAAACTTACATGGCTCTTTACATTAATAACCTGAAGATTTTGAAATTGATAACAAAAAATATCATTAACCTATAAAAAATAAATGATCAATGAATTTATTGATGTATTAAAAAATAACTGATCAATAAATTGATTAATCAGTAAAAGTAAATGATCAATAAATTCAGTAACCTATAAAAAAATAACTCATCAATAATTTAATTAACCAGTAAAAAAATATGATCAATAAATTGTTTAACCAGTAAATATATGTATTTACTATGAAATCATCTGCATGTAGCATTTGCATCATGGCTATGCACATGCAGTCATGACAGTATTTTGTGGTCTAGGGGAGCTAATTCAAAAAACAACAACTTGGACAATGATCAGATTCATCTTTATCTAAACCTGTAAAATCCAGAAACTTCTCTAATAAATAATGCTGACGTGAAATCTACAACACTTTGATCATCAATACTGTCAAGTCTGTGTACGTTCCATATTTCATCCCTCTAAATCCTCCATTCAAAACATGATGGATTTTCCAAAGTTATTGACAAGTGTATTGAGGTATGCTACATTTATCAAAAACATCATTATCCACATGTTCCTGTCTTGATAAGAAAAATGATGTACCTCAATCATATCAAATTGTATAGAATAGCAAAATGATGTACCTCAATCATATCAAATTGTACAGAATATAAAAATGATGTACCTCAATCATATCAAATTGTATAGAATAGCAAAATCATGTACCTCAATCATATCAAATTGTATAGAATAGCAAAATGATGTACCTCAATCATATCAAATTGTATAGAATAGCAAAATGATGTACCTCAATCATATCAAATTGTACAGAATATAAAAATTATGTACCTCAATCATATCAAATTGTATAGAATAGCAAATCATGTACCTCAATCATATCAAATTGTATAGAATAGAAAAATGATGTACCTCAATCATATCAAATTGTATAGAATAGCAATGGATGTACCTCAAT
>JAECUM010059649.1:0-12989 GCA_016617855.1 Megalonaias nervosa
TAGTTACAAAGCCAATATTCTATAGGAATGAATCAACATACAGCTATAAGAAAGAGAGTATAATGTTATCTAATCCATGTACAAACACAATTTAACATACGAAATAGTAAATAAATTTTTTTCAAAGGATGCATTGTACTGTCATGGCTTGTTAGTTGGTTATCTTTCCTTCTTCTTCAAATAACTATAATCAATATTATACAATTATGAACCTTTCTTGATTTCAAGACAATGTTTTACTGGGCTATGAAACATGATACTGGTAGAGGCCAATATCTATATTTCATAGTTTAATGAAAGAATGTTTTGAGTGAGAGGAAAGCCTATAAATATTTTACACCAAGATCTAAAAGTATATTCCCACAATAAAGTGATTTTTTGTGGAGCTAGAATCTGTGTGGGAAAACCAATATGCTCTACTTCTGTTGAGCAATTGTGACCTGTTCAGCCAATCTGAATTCAGAATCATTTTTATGAAGGTCATAATGAAGAATATTTGCTGTACACAGTGTTGTGGGGGGAGAAAGTAAATATTGCTAATAAACTAAACTTATCTTAATTGTACCACATGATTGTGCACGATGATAAGCCTATCTTAATTGTACCACAACAAGAATATGCCTATCTTAATTATCCCATAAGGCTGTGCTTGATGATAAGCCTATCCAAATTGTCCTAGAACAAGATGCTTGATAATAAGCCTATCTTAATTGTCCCACAACAAGACGGTGCTTCAAGATAAGCCTATCTTAACTGTCCCACAACAAGACTGAGCTTGATCATAAACCTATCTTAATGGTCCCACAACAAGAAGACGCTTGATGATAAACCTATCTTAATTGTCCCACAACAAGAGCAGGAATACTGTATTTTACTGTCATTATAACTAATTGCAGAAAGTATCAATCAATTATAGAAGAATTAAAACAGATGAGCCCTACAACACTATTCATTCTTTCAATTTATACAGGAGATGGTGATGATCAGTGCCTGAAAATAATATTTAATGGCCATGGACCTGTCATATACCACCAACACTATCCACCTGGACTGTTACTTAATCCAAGTTTTTCCTATCAATTGAATAAAAAGTGCTGTTAATCCTTAAAACATCTGAAAAAGTCAGAAAAGTGCCTGATTCATGCAGAAGTTGATTGTTCAATAGTGAAAGATTGTTACTGTAACAAATAAATGGAAATTGGCAAATTCAACATGCAATTTATGGCAAAAGCTTTATCTCTGCTAATCAAATATTTGTCTTTCCTCAACCTCAGCTAAAACCAAGTACATACTGTATGGATTTCCTAAATTTTGTATGTCTGACTTAGTTGCTGGACAAGTACTTCTTTTTCAGACCTGGGCAGTGTAGGGTTGTACAGGTCCTGAATTACTGCTTGGCTTATGTTGAGCTGGGCAGATTAGGGTCTTACTAGTCCTGGACCAGTGAGTCAGAAATGAAATTTTCATGACCTGTGCCAGGTTTCTTACTGACCTCTACTCTCTGGTTTTGAAAAATGGGTATCGTATCTTAACAGAACTGACATGTGTGCATTCTGTTCTATGCACCAGTTTGACTCAGAAATTTGGCCTTCTTCTTCTTGTTGTTGTTGTCGTTGTTGTAGAGTTTAATGCCATTTTTCGGCACAAGATAGGCTATACATGGTGGCCAGTATAAATGGTGGAGGAAGAACCCGGGAAAACACCGGAAAGAACCACCAACCCAAGAGAAGCCACTGGCAAGCTTTCTCACATAACCACATGAGCTAAATCCGAGACTCGAACCCACGCAGACAGAGGTGAGATGGCAGCGGTCCGTAACGGTGAGTGCTTTAGACCACTCTGCCACTTGGGGCCCTAAATTTGGCCTTAAGTATTCAACACAATAATGAGTACCATATAATAACCTTCAATCTTCTTGCTGTCTAAATGGCCAAGCCTGCCCGACCCACTAATAAATTATCATCATTCTCAAGACAAGTTGTAAGGGCAATGTGGGACTGTCCAATAACTGACATAGATCTCAACTTTGATCTTTTGTTTTGAGAAGATAAATGGAGTGTTTGAGTGACACTAATTGACATAAATGAAATTTAAAACCTCTTTATAAAGTAAGATGGTGAATTGGTTATGATTACTTGAAATTACAAAGAGGACAGAAATCAAAGAGAATTGATTTCAGTAAGGATCACATGTTTCTTTTATGATGCTACAATATCTGTAGAAATCTTCTTGTAATTATTGATTTCATCTAACTCTCTATATAATTGGTTGAGTTTCTGGTATTTAAGTGAAATATTTAATATCTTATCATTTCTGACATTACTGTTACACCATGGACAATGTTCAATTACTGATTGTACAACATCATCAGAGATTCTGTCACACCTGTATGTGCTGATTTTTACAAATAAAATTTGCTACTGTACCAGAAAAATTGAGTACTAACAAACTGTCTATAAAGTTAACTGTCTTGACATCAAAGTCTGTCAGAAGCCTACATATTCTTTTCATACAGCTGTAGTCACATATCCCTGCTGACTTTGATCAATGACTGAGACCAGCAACAGAGCACAAGGCGAGTTGGCTTAGTGGCCAGTTTCAGTATATGTAGTTGCTGTCAAAACAAAGTCTCAAGCCATAAAAGAGAAAAGCTAACTCTACTTCCAATGTTGTTGTGTGTGATTAACTGTTGGTGTGCAAAACAATAGAAATATACAGCACCCCACTTTCAGCTCTACAGACATTAATCAAAACTTTCTTTTCTTGTTCAAAACAAATTATTAACCATATGTTTGTTTGCTGAGGGACAAGCATGGAGTTTGCTACTTTCTATTTATTGATGACTGTTAATCATGTGATCTATAAGGCATCCTGAAGTTGATGACTTTCGCTTGAACCAACAACTAAAACTAGATGCAGTGCATGTGAACACTTTAACTATTTACTTTACAAGTGAACTCTGAACCAAAGTTGTTAACTGTATGTAGATTAAGTTGGTGATCAACAGTGATGATAGTGGAATGAGATTACAGGTGATGCTCATTATACAAAAATTCAATTTACACTTTCATTTTAATGCCATTTATAATGAAGAAATATCATTCAATTTATGCTACTGTGTCCGTGTTTACACTATCATTGGCCCCATGTGCCTTGACTCGCATGCAGCTCACATATGTGAATGTGTACATCTCATGGCTCAGAGAAAATTATGAATAAATTATCATTACTTGAAAACTTAGAGGTATAATTTCCCCAAGAAATTCCTTAATTTTCAAGTATCTTATTGGAAAAATTATTTTCGATTTATGCCAATTTTTTATTACTCCATAACCTCAGGAACGCATGTATAGCATAAATCGAGTGTCACCTGTACTCTACTGTCATGGTGTTTGACTTGTGATGGTGTTCATTATCAATGCAGCTCCTGTAAAGGTCCGAAACTCATTCATTTCATTTTCTTTCTCTAACGTATAGTTTACAATATAATTTTCCTGACTCCATGCAAATGATAGACCATGCGTTGATGAGATTGGTTCATTAGTACTGTAGCTGTGCAACCCTAGTGGAATCTCTGTTATATGTGTCAATGGATCAGTCGAATACTTTGAATTATGTCTCAAGAAAACCTTAGCACAAGGCTGACTCAGACCATGCTAACAAGCATGGCCATAAGAAACATAAAGACACTCCTTCAAAATGCAAAATGATTTGGGGATGCTTGGAAGGGGGAGTTTCCTTGAACTGAAACATCTGTGAATAATGATGGAGAGGACAACTGTATTTTGCAGATGGTGCAAAATGCACAAATGAAAAATGTCTTTGGCACTGTAACGCATACAAATCTACACAAGAGTGCATTGGATAGACATTCAAATTGATTTCAGTGTAAAGAAAAGTTTGAAACAATCTGAACTGCATAAACAGCAAAGGAAGAAATTCATTTTGTGAAGTATCAGTAAACTGATAAGTACTGCTAAATATCTTTCTATGGTGGTTTATAAATACTACATTTCAATGTAATTTGTGATATTCAAATTTCATTTCGGTCTCCTCTGGATATTTTACCTTATAATTATGTTGTTTGTTACTAAAAAAGACTCACTGATGTTTTCTGTGTTTGATAATAAATTTAAATGAGTTTTAAAACTGTTTTCTTTCTCAATGCCATTCTCATGACTCTTGGGTTTAAGAGGTTGACTCTTAATCTTCAACTATTGACTCTTGGAAATTTCAGCCCCAAGAGTCAATGACACTTCAGTTTTAAAGTTCTATGGCAAACTCTGATTGCAGTAACAGATTAGTTGGTATGAATAAGTACTTGAGAAAGTTTGAGATCATTCAGTTTAAAGTATTCATTACATCATGTTAGTGCCAGTATTTAAGCTTCATGCCAAGATGCATAAGGTCACTTTCAAATTACTGAAAGCTAATATAGTAAAATATTCTATGAAGTTTTCCATATTCTTACAACTCTTACCTAATGCAACAGTTCCCATCAAGAAGGGAGCACCTGACTGGGTGAAGTCATTGTGAATCTCACGATGAATGGAAGACCCAACATACAGTGTTACAATCACCTGAAATTAAAACTATGTAATCACTCTATGACCTATCACAATTTTTAAAATTTCAACATAGATATAAACTGAGACAGATAAGTCTTTATTAAAAATTGCTGCCCAATTTAAAATCAAGTTGATGATTAGTATATTATAGATCTGTTAAATCAAATGTAAGTATTTCAGAAGATATTTCAAAATATATTTGGTTCTTGTTAAATAATTTTCCACAGTGAAAATTCTAATCTGCTGAGTAATAATGCCAACCACTAATTGAAATCAAGAATAAGAAAAAACTGGCTTGAATGAGGACAAATCTGGATACTTGCCGGTATTTATCCCTGGCAAAAATGTTGAACATGGAAACCAAAATTAAAACACATCCGCAGAAATGACAGTTAGTTATGCCCCCTTATTTTTTATTATCGACCATCATGCATCCACTACCAATGCTTTCTTGCAGACTTTTGCCTTGACTTCCTTTCAGAACCATTTAGGGCATATTCTTAATTTTTAGTTGTTTTGATATTTCAAAAGTAAAACTGTCCGGACACAAATTAATTGTGAATGCTTTCATTGAGTAGAGACTGGATTGATTATAGTAACTAATGTTTATGACATAATATATCTCTGAATTTACATAAGTTCAATGACAAGTAAATATATCAGACGTAATAAAGGGGGAAACACTGAAGGGAGGTTGCAGTTTTGGGTTAGGTGTGTGTTAAAAAGATCAATGATTATGGAGAGATAACTTGATCCCCGAAGTGACACTTCTAAAAGGTCATATCTATTGCATTAATGACAAGAACTTATGGTAGTTCAATCAACTTTATGTGGCAAAGTTCCTGAATAGTTTGTTTTACATATAATAATGATATAAGCAATGCTTGTGCAAATACTTGCTCAGTTTAAAGTACAAAAGCAAAATAAAATTTTCTAATACTGCAGAATAAGTCATTAACAAACTATAGAACTTCACCACAATCCTGTAAATATTTAACTGACAAGTTAACTAATATTTAATTATAACAAATTACTGTATCTGTAAACTCCTAGTACTTTATGTCAGGTTGTGCTTATATGCTGAGATATTTAACAGACTGTAGTAGTGCACATGTGCTAACTAAACGTATGGAGCATTATAGAAATATCAAAATAAGTTCCTACTTACTGTCCCTAAAAGCAAAGATCCCTTGAAGAAGGTAAGTACGGAGACAATGGGCTGTATCAATTGTAGTGCAAATAAAATAAGGAATGTCAGCACCCATACAAACACTGGGATCACCTGGAAATGGCTGTATTGAGAGAAGGTTGTATAGAAAATTACCAGTACTTAAATACTACCATTTACACCTGCTTATAGGTCAAGTCCAACTGCAAACTGCAGAGACCCAGATTTGCCATCGCATAATATGCTGGCAGATTTGGGTCTCTGCTGTTTAGTTGGTGTAAGAATATACTTCATAGACCCTGATCTGCCAGTGCATTATGCAATAAAAATCAGGGTCTCTGCTGTTTGGTTGGTGTAAGAACATACATCATAGACCCTGATCTGCCAGTGCATTATGCAATAAAAATCAGGGTCCAAGCCTTTTTCAGTTTGACTTGACTTGCAGAAGTATATATGGTATGAATTGAGTTTTACAAAGACTTTGGTATGTGTAAATTCATCGGGTTTATCTGTTTACAGTGATTTCATGGCTACGGAGAGAGTAAATCATGGAAAACCTGTGTTATGGCAATGGAATACTTGGTCATCAAGAAACATGACAGGCAACAGTTTGGTTTGTTTCATATAGGCTAACCACAAAATATTTACAAAATTCCACATGTGATTGCACCAAAGAAAGACAATTCATATTTGTAGAAATTCTATATGGAACTCCCCTAGAAGTAACATAGGAAAACAAGATATATACAATTAAGTCATAAATGCAAAATTTCATAAGAAACATTAAGTTAAAATGTAATTTTGTAACAAAATATCTGCACTCTTGAATCATAGATCCATATTTCTGCAACTATAATGAAAACTGCATAACACAGAAAAGTGTATATGTTGTCAACCTGTTCCCCAATAAGCAGAGTGGTAAAAGACATCTGAGTATATCCCTTATTCTAAACATAATAAACACCAACCTTTAATTTTTAATTTGTGTCAAAGAAAATTTATGGAGTAATAACTGATGCGTCTGTATTATCAGAATGACAGATAAGGAAGGGAGTTAATTCTGAACAGCAGATCTTTTAGTTCCATCTATTCATGAACCGAACTTGCAATGGGGAATTCTGCAAATAGTGCCAAATCAAAAGGTCACCTCAGTTAAGCAATCACCTATATTAAGCAACCATATTATCAATATCAATAAAAAAAACCAAAAGACTGAATAAATAAACATACATTAAACAGCCACCTGCCATGCAAGGCCAGTTATTTCTTCCTGTACTGGTGCATTCTTAACACAGATTAAACTGTATTTGAACAAGCTAATGCCTGAAGAAAAATGTTTATGAGAATAAAGTCCAATAGCCATTAAGAGTGCTACCTGATCCCAATAATCTGGGCAAAGGCCTCACTTCCTGCCAGGGCATAGGAGATAAGCAAGGCTACACTGAAAAAGAAAGAGAATGGTGTCAGAGAGCAACAATAATTCTTGAAATTTCAATTTCAAAAGCTACAATTTTTGACAATGCCAATGTAACAACATACTATATAATTGGTTCAATAATGCATTTTGAGGGATAATTAATAGAAAATAAAGCCAGAATCTTAGCTGACAGTGGGACATTCAATAATGTTTACTATCTGACAGAAAACAAAAACCA
The DNA here is from genome assembly GCA_016617855.1 of Megalonaias nervosa. Classification (NCBI taxonomy): domain Eukaryota; kingdom Metazoa; phylum Mollusca; class Bivalvia; order Unionida; family Unionidae; genus Megalonaias; species Megalonaias nervosa. The sequence goes on from JAECUM010059649.1 coordinate 7,392, forward strand.
CATCTTAGACCACTTCTTAACCATGTTTCAAACAAATGTTATCAACTGTGGTAACAATCTTACATTAAAAAATCTATGTTAGACTCAATCTATTATGTGGCAGTGAAATCACCAATGTTTTCAATTTGTTAAAGGCTATTATCCTAATTCAATCTATATTCAAACATATCTGAATATATTTCTAATATGCAATCAAATCTACATTTAACAATGAAACTAAAAATTACATCCTACATGTGTGACAAGTTTTATTCCTTCATATATTTTATGTTTATTATTATGAAAATATAATTAATCATTCACTCCATGAGGCAAAATTTTTGCCATATTTGTCAAGTTATTTTCAGTCCTATAAATCATGCACGGAAATTTCAATAATTCATTTTATATAAAGACATTGTAACTTACAACTGGAGAACCAGAACAATATCAAAGAACCTCCGTGTTCCACAGTCAAGAAACAACTGTCCTAGTAGGTGGAGATTTGGAGCCTGGACATTCATCTCTCTTGAACTGACCTCATGGCCTGCAAGTGAACGCCCTGAAAATGAACATCATGTATGGAATGCATAAAATGATCAAGTAACTTAAAATGTGCCTACATGATAGGTATGCTCCACTCCAACACCACCAACAGAGTGAAAGTGGAAAAAGCTGTTTAAATGGGCAAGGGAGTAGTTCCAAGACAAACTGTGAAATTGACCATAAAATGTTGAAGATCAAACTTTTCCTATGAGACATAACTTTGGTTTCAATCCATCAAGTTGCAGAAACAGGTTGATCCAACACAATCAGAACTGCATGAATCTAGTGCCCACTGGTAGACTGTCTGCAGGCAGTGTTGGTGTTAAGTCAGCAGCAGGGGACTGGAGGCTACGGTGCCTCTTAGAGTGGTTCAGTTGTTGTCTTCTCTGAATAGCACTGAATAGTAAAAGATCTATTTTGCTTGACTTGCCCATTGTCCCTCCATTTTCATCATGGCAGAGATGGATGGATTTTAAACCACATACAGGTGGAGTATCAAGTTGGAGGTGTAGTTCTTGAAGAGAAATGGTGAGCCAGATGGAGTCATCCTTAAAGCCAGAGCATGATGTAGTTTTAGCAATGTGGTTTGCAGACATGCATCTTGATGTATCAAGTCAAGATTGGCAGAGGCATTCAATGCATTAGCCATTAAATGGTTAACTGCTTTATTAATGACCTGAGCAATACAGGCCATTGACTGCATGTCATGTTGGTTGGCCAATTTTTCTGCCAGTCAGAAAATCCCCAATGAGGCCAAATACAACATTGTATTCATATTTTTAACTTTCATTTCATTGATATTAACATTTTTTACTTTATGATGCTAACACACACTTACCCAAATGCTATCAAAAATGTCTGGAGGGATCACTGTTATAGTGAACTTAAAACTGACATAATTCTTTACCACTTGTATCTATTTCCTCTTCCACTTCATCACAACATTCATCAGCAAGCATATCATTCGTGTCAGCCAGTGGAACCATCTCTTCCTGAAAGACAAAAGATAGTTGCTATAAGGTATGGTTTTGTGGTCTAAATGTTTCAGTCTCTGCTAATTATGACCATAATATATTAGCCTTTTTGTGATAGGTATAACTAATATTCCAGCTCAGTGCCCTACCTGCTGGACTAAGCAAAACACATACCATATATACTCACTTATAAAAAAGCCCAACTGTAAACTGCACAGACCCAGATCTATCATCACATAATAATTGTTTGCTGTTGACTCAACATATAAGCAAGTATATAAGTACCATAACAGGATCAGAAAATTTCTAAGACATGTGTCTGGAACTAGTAAGAAAATTATCAATTTGGGAAAAACAAGACAACTGCAGATTTCTGACTCCTTCATATCTAGAATGTGAAAAGATCTCTACCAGACAAACCAACTGATTTCATAACTACATTACTTGTCACAGAATAAGGCGAGAAATAACTTGGTTTTGCCTTAGATCTATTTTTGACCATTATTCGTTGTGCATGCGTACAACATTACCTGGGGTGAATAATTGTTTCTCCAGGTAAGCGACTGTATAAGCACGTATCTCGTCGGAATCTACATGCGATGAGAGTCACGAAAAGCATGAGTATTTTACCCTGACTATTATTCACTCTCCTATGGATTTAAGGTTGATTCTATTTCAAACTGACACAATGGTCATTTGGATCTTGTCGAGGAGTGTACGTTCTCCATTTTTGTCTACAGCCATAGGGGTAAGTGTTACATTTTTATTTGATATGTGAAGCATATTCAGTTTTAATGTCGTAGTGTGAAATGTTGTCTTTACCACTACGCAGATTTGAAATGAACTTTTGAATTGTTACAAGTTCCTATTAAGCCTTTAAGTTAGTAGCATGTATCTATAGATTGTAATTATGTACCTTTTATTATGACCAGTTTGGTTTTATTATTGGAGTTGTGTATGTGGATGCATAGCGGTGGAGCTGTGTATGTGGATGCATAGCGGTGGAGCTGTGTATGTGGATGCATAGCGGTGTAGCTGTGTGTGGATGCATAGATGTATAGCTGTGTAGCTGTGTAGCTGTGCGTATGTGTATGCAGATACATCAGACTGACGGTCTGGCTGTCTCTATGTCTGTATGGGGTGGAATCAAGTCCATACAAGGAAGGAACTGCATGATGTACAAACTTGTGCGCATGGTGGATCCGTGAAGGGTGGATGGGGCCAAAACAAGTGAGCCGACCCAGGAATTCCAGAGAACTGTGTGGTTTTGACAAATGGACTTGTAAACCAAGTCAAATGGTTTCAGATGCAAGTTTTTACAAATAGTTATCGTATGACTGAGTCACGAGTCATTGTTTGGTGCAATCATTGTATTGTTTAACATTTAAAGTATTTGTTTCAATTGATGATGTTTTAACTGAATACAATTGAGTTATGCTATCATCACGTGAGATTATTTGAGTCTCATTTACATTTCAGGAGATTATGTGAATCTCAATTTCATTTACATTACATGAGATTATGTGAATCTCAATTTTATTTACATTACATGAGATTATGTGAATCTCAATCTTGGTTACAGTACGTGAGATTATGTGAATCTCACTTTCATTTTGAATATTTGCATTTCACTTTCATTTTCGTTTTTCATTTGGGAATGTGTAAGTAATTGAATGAGTCATGTGTTTGGAGCATGAAAGAATCACTACATATATATATTTTTTATCAATTCATTTCATAAACCTACATCATTCATCACACTGTGTTTGTGTTGTTCATTTAGTCCAAGAAGAAAAGCCAACTCAGTTTCAATTGTTACATTACTTAAGTAAATGTGAAAAGATCTCTCCAAGACAAATTAGCTAATTTCACAACTACATTACTTAAGTAAATATCAGTAGCTTTGATGGACGTCACCAGGAGGCCAATTTACAGTAAACAGTACATAAAGGTGTTGGCAACTTGTGTATGGTACCTAGCCAGTGTTGCACACAATCTCTTCGCAGCACATCATTTTTTAGAACCAAGTAAAAGTATTTAACAAAGACTGACAAGGAGTAGATCTGAATTTATAGTGTGACAATAATGTTATAAGTTACAGTACATTAGAATCCTTAAAATCTATAGAAACTGAATAAGGTATCAAATATGCATATCAATTATACCTTATCTAATTGTGCTGAAATTAGCAAAACATTTACAAGATTTATACAGTTGCAAATTAGAATGCCTTGATTAGTGCATTTACAGCAATCAAACTTATAAAGTTTTCATGACTGACATGTATCAGTTTAGAATACACAGTTCAAAAGTAATATGCATTTATTATACAATATATTCAGTTCACTAGAAATAAGCATTCAGTTCAAAGTAATATGCATTCAATTCACAAGTAATTTACATTCCATTCAAAAGTAATATGCATTCAATTCACAAGTAATTTACATTCCATTCAAAAGTAATAGGTATTCAGTTTATAAATAATATGTATTTAGTTCATTTGTAATATGTATTCATCTCACATATTGCTAAGAAAAGATTATGTATATATATGCAATATAATCAACTTTTATAAGATAGTAAATACTTGATATACTGCTATGGATTTATTATTTAACTTTCAAAAAGCATGTAAATGTTATTATTCACTGCAGAAAATGAGGACTGAATAATTCTGTAAATTATTAAATCTTGTTCTGAGAAACAAAAGCACCTGAATATTAAATGAAGTACATCCAAAATTGTATCTGTCCATATTTTCTGTGTTATTCAAACTCCTGGACAAGTGATAAATTCTGCAGGACAAGTTATTTTTTAAAAGTCACTTGTCCATGACAAGTGGATCAATAAATATTTTGTGTCCCCTTTTATGCCTAAATTACAGATTCCACTGTAAATTATGTCCTTGGGGGTGTAACAATCATCATTCGCTAGCATGGGGTTTGTTATAGCAATGGACAACTGTTGCAGTTGCAGCAGAATGGCTCTTCACATACAAAATTATTCTGATATAAAAAAAATACCGTTTTTGTCCATTTTCTGAAGAAAAAAAACAATTTAAAATACGAGTGTCCCTGTCAAAAAAAAAAAAGTGGCAGAATCCATTCAAATGGATCTTTATAATGCTATCAATTAATAGATTTTAACAACATATAATATTTGTGAATTTTGTTTTTCTGTTTCTCAATGAATTACTATGTTCATTTATTACAAAATGTTTATTTACTTTTAATTCTGTTTAATACTTATCATTTTTTAACATTGTTATCATTATAATTATGTTAATATCTGAGTGGCTGAATGATGTCAATCATTAGAGAAAAGTACAACTAAAAGCAAAATTGTGATTATGTGACAATATTAACATCTGAATGACAATGCACTGAGGAAAATGACACAAAAATTTTAAGTACTTGCTTTCTGGCCTTGGAGCTGAACAGCATAAGCCCTTTGCAGAAGGTCTGTGACAAACACAACTGTTAAAGCCTGCAAAAAAACCTCACAAAAATAATAATAATAATAATAATAATAATAATAATAATAATCCAAGCTTTCTGATACATAAAGCATATGTTATGAGAAAAAGAGATGCAACAATAGACATGTCTGGTACAGCTGCATTGGCTATTCTTCCTTCTATTAAAAGTATCAACAAAAATAATAAAAATTTTACTCAAAACAACTGGTACAGTAAGACAGAAGGAAACTTATACAGCATTAATGTAGTGAAACATGCCTTATCAAAGCCCTCTATATGAAGGACACCTGCTGATAAAGATCAATGTTTATGAGCTACTTATCCTGCTTTGCATATACAATTTCAATATAAACTAGAACTGCCATTACTACTGCAAATCCACCTATCCCACTTTCTACTGCACATTCTAGCCCAAACCCACCCACCCATCCAGCCTCTGATTCAACCCTACTCCCAGACTGTGACCCAGGGGTCAACATACAAAAGCCATCAAATCTTCCTGCTTTGTATGCACATCCATGTATAAAATTCTGGCAAAAAACATTTGAAAATGTCAGCATAATTTAAATGTCTGAACACATCTATTATCTCTCATATGTGTGTGTGTGTGTGTGTATGTAT
>JAECUM010059650.1:0-18167 GCA_016617855.1 Megalonaias nervosa
TAGGCACCGGCCTATGGGCCCCACGCCTTTTAGGGGTCCCGTGACAACGGATCAAAATGATATTGAATTGATTTGATCTTGATGTATATGGAGATGATTTGCGAGGGGGGCCACGAGATTTCGACTACCTAGGGACCTCGACAGGGTTTAATCCGGCACTGGCCATTTATGGTGGTTTGCCTTGTGACTGGTTACTTTTGTTTGGAAAATAGCAATGCCTCTTAAGGACATGACATGTCAGCTAAACCTGCCTGGTACGGGAATCTAACCCATTACTCCGCGTAGAAGTTCAGCACGCTCGCCACTGTCCTTCCTGAACTATATTCCATAAACTATATTTACTAAGGATTTTTACTCTAATTGCATATGTTTCATTAATGGATGCGCAGCTGCACGCAAAAACACAAACTATGTTTTCCAGAACCAGCTAACTGGCAAATAACTCCACAAAAATTTGTCTCCCCCACCCCCAATAAATGTCTGGTACGGTTCACAAGAAGCAGTGAGTTATCTTCCTTGAATTGTCCCTCTTTCTCTATGTATTCTAAGTCTCGTGAAATGCCATGGTAATGACGACTGATATCCTACTGATTGGTCAATCATTGGGCTTGATAAATATTTGCCACACCGAATCTCCATAGACAGATTAATAATCACTTTTCGATATCAATGGTCCCTACCTTTTCTTCCAAGAAATAGGCTTTAGAAGATGGCTGATGACACTTCTGGCCTAGTGGTGAAATTTAAAATAGTGGAGACTTTTTGGTGTATGATGTCTCCCAAGCAGAACAATAAAATAAAAATGAATGATGAATTCAAATTCAAACTTTTCGATTAGCTACCTAGTTACTGCTGGACCTTTCTTCCTTACTACTACATAAAAAATGCAAAATACTTCATAGCTGGACCATATTCGTCGCTACATGATTTTCAGTGAGGTGATCCAGAAACTTCTTTTACCTTAATATTGAAACAAACGGTGTATTTACAACAATAATAGCTTAACTGGTGAGAATAGAATATATTAATTTATGTACTTCAAAATCACGATACAAAATAATTTGAAAGTATTAGAAGAACATAAATGAGAAAGCAAAGCTACAACATGATCAACTCAACAGTTTTCAAAGAGAACTTTTACTGGTTGTCTGATTGTAAATGATGGTCAATCGAATATTTACATTATTTATCTGTTGTTTCGTCTGTCTCCAAGTTTTTAATTTATCCTGAAGTTCATCTGTTATGGTAGATGTTCGCGTTGTTGGAGATTCCATAAAATATTCTTAAGGTAATTCCTGTACATGTCTTTTTATTTAAGTCTATTTAGTCTCGTTACAATTTCATATTTTTTGTCGAAAAGATGATCTAGTGATTTGTTTTCTAGATATTCACTTTATTATTTCATTAACGGAACCAAAATCATCCGAATCTTCTTGATATTATCTTTAAATTAAAACATTAAAAAAAAAAAGTTTCTGAGTGCTATTGGAATCAATGGGACTACTATATTAATTTTATAAATATATTTAATGATAACTATCTCTATGCATACCTATCGCATACTTGCGTACAAAGTCTAAGGAACTTAATAATCACATTATCCTAACAGTCTCTTAAATGTGAATGCTTTTTAAGATTTGTTCTGTAATATCAATACTTGCGATACACCAATAAAAAACAGCAATAACTACAGGATCATCAGTTACTGTATGACCTGACATATCTACCATATCACCAACTTCATATTTAGGGTATTTCAATTCTTTCCTTTAAAGATCTTTACCATCTTCAGCCTCTGTTGGTTATTTAAAAAGAGAATAAAATTTAAAAGTTACAGATGGAAAAAGATTTAGGATTTATCAAAGACCAAATAGACGCATCTATCATGGAACAGTACCCAGAACAGTATCAGAAATAGAAAAGTACGAAGAGAATTAAATGCAGCAATAGCCCAAGGGACATACAAGAGATAACCGTTAAATCATGATTGAAAAACAGCTAGAATTTTTTTTTATTACAAACAAGTCAAATAAACCTTTATTCCCACCTATCTTGAATCTCTTCACCTAAAAGTATGTTTGCACTCTTCACTGTATTTGTTTATATGTCATATTTGACCCTTGGAAACAACTTCTCTGCTATTTAAGATCAAAAATATCAACCGAAGCACGCGGGTTATTTTCAATATTGTCTCAGATGTTATGCTGTCTCCTAAGGCTGACCGTGGTCTATATCTAGCCATGAACGCAAACCTATGACCTTTCTGGCAGTTTGTTCATGCATTGTCTCATGTACTCTATTTAATGATCTGTGTCTTTTTCTCGTTCTTTTTTGTTGTAGTCTTTATAATGCCCTTTAATTCCGATTCGTTCCGTCTCTGCTTTCATCTGTCCAGTTTTTATGTACTACTTTTGACATTGTATGGAGTACGCAAACGTTCTGTTCAACTACGCCATGTCTTTATCATCTCCACGTTTTCAACATCCTGTTATTTGTCCATTAACGAAGTATGTTCGCCACTAGTAAGTATGCTCTAAATCATATTGCAGTTACTATTGTTTTGATCTTGCAGTCATGTTCATCAACATTCCAGGTTTCCAAGTTTCATTGCCAAGTAAATAAAAGGTGAATATGACGAAAACAAGGTTAGAACAGTGCCTGAAACGGTAACTTTGCAAAGAACAAAAGATCCACTAAGAGGAGAGCTTGGTTTGCAACGTGAGAAACGTTCATGGACATTTAAACAAGCAAACGCTGAGTGATTAAAAAAAGTTTTTATCTACAAGGTCACAAGACGATGAAATCAAACAAAGTTAATTTGTAATAAATAATAAAAATGATACGAGTTCGAGCAACACAATCTATTATTTGAAAACCGGTGGAGAAGCTGCCGTAGGAACCTTGTTCATTTGGTCAAAATATTAAGTTGCTTCTCAACACATAGTCGTAAAAAAAGAAATTAGAAATGAAAAAATCACAAGGCCAAAATCTAACTCAATTTAACAAGCTATATTAGGCTCAACTTTTACTGCTGCATGCAGCATGCTTTTGAAGACGCTAATAAAGCTTACTATTAGTTCTTCAACAATGGATACTCTATTGTAATTTGTCTAATTTGCAACGGATTACCTAAGAACCAACGGACGTTTACATGAAACATTTATTGCACAATAAATAAATAAGGTTTTAATACTTCGTTAAATAGGGCATGAGATGAAACGGCAGCATGATGTCTTCGAGAAGTTATAGAGTTAAAAAAAAAAAGTTGTTTGATTAAAGAAACTGAACACTACAAAGTCGTGACAGAAACAAAACACCGAACGCTCTTTGAAATGGTTACAGGAACGGTTTCAGCTGGTATAGGTATACCAAAACTCTGCTTACACATCTCGATTACGCCTGGATGTTTTTATCTCGTTTGCATTAAGGATGAAAGATATGCCACAAAATGTAGTGATAGGTAGTTAGAGTAGAATTCTCGTGAATTACATCACCAAATCATATGGAAGTGCTCATCTTTTCAAGTTAAATGGCTTCAATATTTTCACGACATACAAATGTGTGATCCCGAAAAGTTGTACAGCTCGGCAATATAAAAGATCTTGGTGATTATGGAAGGTCTGTCGAACATGTTTTCTTTCCAGTGTTGTCGACTGAAGCAAGACTTCACAGAAGCAATTTACTATTAAGCCAATAGTAAATTGCTTCTATGAACTCTTGCTTCAATCGAATTAGCAATAAAACCACACTGAAATGAGCAACAAATGCGCACTGAAATGAACAAGAAGGGCACACTGAAATTAGCACAAAAAACACACCGAAATGAACAACAAGAGCACATTGAAATGAGCAACAAAATACATTGAAATGAGCAGACAAAAACACAATGAAATGAGCAACAAAAGCACGTTATTATGAGCAATAAAAACACTGAAATGAGCAACAAAAGCACGCTATAATGAGCAACAAAAACACAATGGAATGGGTAACAATAACACACTATAATGAGCAACAAGAGCATACTGAAATAAGCAACAAAAGCACACTAATGAGCATAAAAATACACTGAAATGAGCAACGTAAGTGTTAATAATTATTGCACTGTATTTGTTCGATCTCAGAAGTACTTATGATAGCAGATTACATAGCAGCGGTATTAAATTAACCAAGATATAAAACGTATATACCTTCCAATCAAAAGATAGGAAAATATTGATGCTCACAAAACGAATATCTATTTCATTTCAGATGTTTCAAACGATCAGCTTAAATCAGTTCTCTTTAAACGTCAATAAATTATTAGAATGAATCCAGTAAAACAATCATTTGTTACGTTACCAATTCTGGTAAACATTACGTTAAATTTTTTAAAGACCGAACATACGAAGATGTTTATGGTACATAGTTATCATCTGTCCAAACATTACTGTGCAATAAGAAATAGAATAGGAAGAGGATATTCAAGGCAAACAAGGTGATCGTGATAGATCTAGAAGATAAATCAATAGAATATTTTCGCTAAAATTAGTATTTGATATTACAAAGGAATCAATAGTTTGTAGTTGTTTTTTTTTTAAATTGATAACTGGGGCAATCTTGACGACGTAAGGAAGAAAGCTACTAACTTAACTAGACTAGCATTTAGTCTAGGACATTTTGATATATCGGAATGATGATTTTGAGAAAGTACAGTGAAAATGATTTCAGGGAGAATACATGATTTATTATACGTCTTACAGCAAGGATAAGGAGGCATTATAAATGTTTGATGAAAATAACCAATTTCAGACAAACTGAACCAAAGGTTACATGTACTTTGAAGCCAAAAAAAAAAAAAAAATTATAATAATCAAATCAGAAATTAACCTTTGATGTGGTAATAGTTTCCAATTCAATTCAGGGCACTGATGTGACCATGAGGTAATTAGGCTGTCAATGAAGAAATGCATATCATCGTAGATTGACAATACCATTTTGTTCACAGTAATGCTCAACATTTGGTGACAGTGTGATCTGAGTAGATACAATATAGCATATACCTTTCCTTGTGATTGCATAACCAATCTTTGAACAGCTCAAATTTTAATTTCGTTTAGAATGCACAGATTGTTTTATATTCTATTAAACATTCACTTCATACTTTCGCTTATTTCCTGGTAACTTTGGTGTGTACAATGTCAGATATAAGTTCAACTGCATCATCCTTTTCGCCCATGTTCTTTATATTGATAGGTCATTTTATATTGTAAATTGTATTCATCCTTCTCTCCATTCTGCAATGATCTCTTCACAACTCTGATATTTAAGTCTAGCTGAATTCTTACATAACCAAACGGATGGATTTCCCAATTTAAGACTCATGGATGATTCAGAGTCATTGAAAAATTCATACAATTGTTGATTGTTCCACTATAAAATCTCCACTTGTCTGTGTTCAGTTAGAAATAGGTTCTAAACTTTTTCAAGATGATTGTTAATGAATTGGTCTTGATTAATTAGCTTATTCATACGTCTCAATAATACGATTTGAAATAGGTTCATCAACTACAGAATTCTTCATTTCAAATGTATTTGCCTAGCAAAAGCGTAACACTACCGGTAGTACCCTTGATATGTGAAAAAGATATATTTGCCATAGGTCTTAGAAAGATACCTATCTCAGTACCAAAAGCACGTGCCCTGTGGGATATTACATGGGAAAGAAACCATTTACTACCCACGGAAAGAGGCACATTTCCTTTTGCAGATCTGTTTCCTAGACGGTAGTAATTTGTCCTCTATTCGCGTTTGTTGTGTTGCCAGTTTCACTCGGCTGTTTGTGCAAATCACACATCGAACAAGGAACCATCTAGAGGTGTTCTGGCTGATGTGGGCGGCTTCATTTGCATACACACGGCGACTCATATCGCCGCTGTTTATGTTTGTCACTGTGCCACGAGATTCCCAATGCGTGTCCTTTTAAATAAGATCAAGCCTTTCACAACGTCTTTCCGTGTGATGTGGGCTGCTTCATTTTTCACTTACCTAGCGACTTTAATTTTTGTTTCTTTTTTATTTTAAAACCTATCCTGTAGCAGTTTTCAGGTTGCGCTCAACAGTGTTTTACTTTTGCTTAGGGTTTCATTTTTAAAGAAAAAGAATTTTCCAGGTTTTCCTCCTTGGCCTTTCTGACTTTTTAGAAACGATCTCACATGTCTTAGGTATTTTTAAAAGAACTTTCAATGCCCCTTAATTTGGTGATTGATTGTTGGATGTCGTTTGGTTTATAGAGTATACAGCTTGGTATTACTTCAGATGTGCACATATAAAGTAACTGCTAGCCATTCATGGTCGTTTTCATTTCCATGACTTCAAAGGTAAATTGTAAAATGAACGAGCAGAATTCTTATTTTTAATATACATATTTTGTAATTCATTCCGTGCACTCTCAGAAGCTGGTATTGCTTATTATGACAAAATAAATTTCCCTAATGTAAATACAGCTAAAATGAGTTTCTTTAGACTAGTTCCGGCTGATTTTTCTAGCACATAGGAGAAGTCACTTTACTGAACTGTGTGCTGACATCATACCCGATTTTTACAACTGCAACATGTAAAGCAATTTCAGGTACAGTAACTGAAATTAGCATAGGGGTATGCCAACATTCTCTTTTCTGTGCATATTGCAATGCATACAACTTCATCTTACGCATTTCACTCTGTCTGAAGTACATAATTTCTGTACAGCTAAACTTTATCTGTATTTTTTTTTACCATCGTTGGGTACTGAGGTGGTATTCAATAATGAATGCAAAACATTTTAGTCGGATTGTTTAGAACTCTAACGATTATACCACTGAGCTAAGTCAGTGCGTTACTATCCCTGTAATTTCAAGTTTATATGAAGATAGGTTTTTGCTTCTGATTGCGTTCAGTATCTCTGCAAAAGAAACTTTCCCATCTTTCAAAGTTTGTCAGTGTACAAATATTGACATTGCACGTTTAATCCGTCTTTGAATAGCCCTCGCCCTGCCCCTCCCCCTTTTCATATGCAATGCCCAAGTCTTCTTGATTTTTCAGAGAACGTTCTAAACAAAGTCCGTAGCCGGGTACTGTCTTAGTTACAGAGAGAGAGAGAGAGAGAGAGAGAGAGAGAGAGAGAGAGAGAGAGAGAGGGGAGTAATAGTATTCGAGTATAGCTGAAATCTAATTAATCGGTCAGTGATTGGCTTAAATCAGTCAGATTACAGACCACGACACATCTGGAGACACATGCACAGTAAGTGCGCACGCCTCTATAATTTAAATGAACGACACATCTGCTCTACGTAAATTGCTCGCTCGCTTGGTTTTATTTGGTTGAAAACAACATTGTATTTCTATCTAATTTTGGCTATTATTTTTATATCCAAACTTTATATGGTTCAGTTGCTGTTCAATTTTGTGTTTATAGTTGTTTCAATATCCTGATGAAAACATGTATTTAGTGGTCCTACCGCAGATACACATCAATGTGTGATCGTCTTTATCATCTCTCAGGACTAAAACAGGCTTTTGATCTTCTCCAATCAAGGTGCATCCTAAACGAACAGCTTTAAATAGCTGGTATCGAGTATTTCTCCTTTTCATTAGGTTTGGTGATTTTGAAGTACCCAAATTATACCATTGTATCATCTCCATTTAAGGTTGTAGTTAGGTTTTAAATATCACGGTATTATGGTGATGTGTCAGTAGTAAGGTGTCGGAGTGTTCTTGACCACATCTCTGCATGGTACAGTAAAACGGAAAATGGTCCAGATATGATGATACTTTCTGTGTTGTCTTAGACACTAGTAAGGTATGTGGTCCAACAGTGAGCAGATGGCTGACCTGAGAACTTATATTTGAATTAGTCAGTTGATCTTTTTTTTTTTTTTTTTTTTTAAAAAAAAATAATCTTGTTTGGTGTGCGGATGTGACAGCCCAAGCCAAATTGTCTTTACTATTTAAATGTTAATATTGGGCCAGAAACTCTCATCAGCCATCTGTTACCACTCAAGTCACCCGTAGTAAGTTATCACAAAAATTATTTCCTCCTCAATTATATATGCATGCTGATACAATATGTACATGAAGTACAAATATTACACAATTTAGGATAGCCAGACATACATTCCCGGTGCATGCATGCACAAATTTCAGCGCTTACGAGAATAATGTGTTTTATTTCAAATGAAATAAATCCATCATTGGTTCTCCAAATAGCAGGAATCTGAGGACAGGATAGTTAACTCGACCGAATTTAAAGATTATGTCTACATTGCTCATAATATACGTAAATCTAATGCATCGAATGCATAATGAGTAAATTTAATGTAAATACTCCTTCGATACCGACACTGTTAGGCGTTTACACTAAAAAAAATCGAAATAAGTCAGTCTGACATTTCCACGCAAATACCTATATGTATTAAAAATACAACATCAACAAAACAGAGCTGCAAACAACCAGAATATATTGTCTTTCGAGACAACTTTTGCGTAAATGTACACAAGTTAACAAATAAAACCACGCAGATGTAAACAAACCTCCCTTCTATCAACCCATACTGGTTATAAGTGAAGAGTGGAGGTAAGGATTTCACGCAGTCATCAACGGTCTAAAAAAACTAAACCAGTTTTATTTCGTGAAAGATAACTACGGAAAAACAAAACCGAATCAAAATGTAAAATAGAATACTAATAAATATGAATAGATCCATCCACATTCTTTGTTCTTATGGATTTACTGACTAAAATCGTACTTCGATTTAGTTTAACGAAAAATCTATAGAAACTCGGTTGGTTTGCTTTTATTTTTTTAGGACCTCGCTTTTATTGTCCAACCAAATCGCCTGGATAAACTACGCCAACATCGACTTGCTATAGGGGTGGGGGAGGGGGAGGGATTGTGGGTGAGGCGGTACTACTCGTTTCTGGCTCAAAACCATAGACTCATTCCGCATGCACGTCACTTTTAACTATTCTGAGTTGATAGAAGAGTGGTTTGTTTATATCTGCATGCGTATTTGTTTCTCTACCTTAGGAAAAGTCATCATGAAAGCGAACAACTCCTGTTTATTTGTTTCTCACTTTACCTTTTAATTTGTTTCTCACTATATATATATATATATATATATATATATATATATATATATATATATATATATATATATATATATATATATCCACGTGTTTTTGCAGTTTAAATCCTTCTAGCGGTCAATATAGGACAGTTAAGTAGTACAATAAATTTACTTATGATGCAGTCTGTTTCAGATTTACGTACAGCGAATACAAGGTATATAGATCCGTGATGGGGAACAACTACAATTCAGTTTAATCGAGTTGACTACTCCAAACACCTCGTTGTCTGTGTTGTTACCACATCGATAAATAACATACTTCTCTTCAGAACATAATGCATGACAGTGGAATTTACAATTGAATTCCAAAGTCCGAGGACATGAAAGGTAAAGACCATAAAAAAGAATTATCTAGGTACTTTTAACTCACATATGTAAGGATGAGATTATAATCAGTGTGCAATAGATACGACTAAACTACGTTCAGAAACCTGTGTTTTTTGTGTTGCACCCTTTATCAATTAATTCCACGATGCGCATGTCCTTCTTTATGTTGTGAGTGACAACGCTACTACGCTTTTACTACTGCATCATTTCACATGACGTAGTTAATCGTTTTCGGGTAAGCTTAAGGCTGAATTGTAAATCGTTACATGCGCAAATCAATACCTGTGTTGGTCTGTGTGGTCGTAGTTGTTCTCCTAGCTGTCATTCTTTCTGCGGAATCGGTGGTTCTTCTGGTTGTAAAAGGAGTGGTCTTGGAAAGACGGGTACGAGTAGTTTTAGGTGTAGTTGTCTCTGTTGTCGATCCAGAATCATCTGTGAGATATTCATTCAGTAGTCTAGTAAGAGGGTAGGGAGGTCCAGCACAGAAACTTCCGTTAAAGTCATCCAAGTCTAAGTTCCAAATCATGGCACCACCGTAATCGTTCTCTTTAATCCACTTAAGCTGTGATGACATGAGAAAACATACATCAGATATGAAGGGCACATATATTGCATGAAACGTTTTCCTTATAAAAAATAAAGGTTCGTTCTTATTACTATTATTTCAAGCCTAATATTAAACTGTTTCAAAAATGACACGAATAGTACAACACAAGTTCATGAAATGATTTCAGTTAACTGTTGTAATATCCACAAGTCCAAAGTTTCATGTCTTAGCTCGTTCTCAGACATGCAAGTTTTATGAACTCAAGGCCGGGGCTGGATGGTGTAGTGGGAGTGGAGAATGAAAGCAGAAAGTAAACATTTGCACATCGACAAAGTTTTCTGTTGTTTCCAGTCTTAATGATACTTCCTAACATGTTCGTTACATATGTAGCATATGACATATTGTTAGGACATGCGTCTCGCTATGAAGTAACTGCCACTTTGCCTAAGGTGAAATAATTTCACTTAACCAGTTAGTGAAAGCTTTAACAAGTTTTAAAAAGACACCGTTCTTCGAAGTGATGCGAAATCTAAAAGACCCACCACATATAAACTTTGAAACAATCATATTTTTTTTTACATACTGTCTGTACTCGCTTATAAGTCGATTGCAACTGCAAACTGCACGGACCCATATCTGCCGTCGCACAATGCGCCGCCGTATCTGTTTTTCTGTGCAATTTGATATTAGTAATCAGTGGAACAAACAGTATAGACTCTGATCTGCAGGTATATCGTGATACGGCAGATCAGGATCTTTGTTGTTTGCAGTTTGACTTGATTTATAAGCGAGTAATTACTGTATTAAAACAACCAATAATAACAATGCACACTCATATGGCACATTGATTTTAATTGTCCCTTTAATACTTTGGCTCTCCGGACTTTTCGATAAACTAGGAGAAAAAAAAAAAACTTCCACTGCGTCACATTAAACTAATATATAAATTTTGAATTACCAATCTTATCTTTCCTCCGGATATATTTTTCTTGAAAGTTGGGTAAGTTACAAAAATACACCGTCGTTCGTCCTTACCTTAATAGTAAAACTTTCCTCGTCATCATACCCTACCCACGTGGTTCCCTGAACGTAGTAGGGGACCATTTGTTCCAAATCCCAATAACGTTTTCCCCTGCCGCTGGCAATTATCTCACAAACCTGTAATATTAATTATAAAAACAGCTTTTAACATAGATCGTCATGATGAGTGGGTCAAAAACTCAGTATTTTCACCAACGAGATTAAATATATCCGTTATTCACTCGGAGCAAGCATTTTTCTTTTTATGCCCGAGGGTATTAACTAGCAACAGGTAAAACAGATTGAAATGGCAGATTACTTATTGGATCCCACGCGATTCCAGCAGTGTACTATCTTTTCATGTGCTTTGTTAATATTCGTACACGATGCCAGCAATGTACTGTTTTCATGTGGTTTGCTAATATTCGCACAGAAAATATTAACAGTAACATAATCTCCTTCTCAATTCAAAGTAATACATCACATTTTGAAAAAAAAGGAATTTGCTCCTTATTGGATTTGAACTTAGCTCATCTTCAAAGGGAGGCGGCCATACTTTCCTCTAAGAATGCTTTCAATTTCTTGCTCATAATGCTACAAGTGTCCGTTGACGGGCAGTGAAAAAAATCTTTACATTATTTCATTCTAGTGAATTATCAAGATTATTTCGTTCAGAAAATCCAGCACACAGTAAATATTGCTTTTTACGTTGTCGGATATGACGTTTTCACGGTTAGAACGATTGAGTTTAATTTCCCTAACTAAAATCCTAATTGCTATGTATAACACAGGTTTTGTTATAATGTTCCTTTCTTACAACGTTTAATTGTGTGTAGCGTTTGATTTATATGGTCTACCTTAGAAAATTAGCTCATTTATAAGTTTTTATCACCTGAAACCCCAAAACTGTTGTTCGAAAATGAAAGGCTTAACAACAAAGGCTCCAGTTAACAAGAACATGATAAATCACGCATCATTCGTAATCGGTAAATAAGGAACGGCTAACAAGGTGCCAGATAACAAAGGCGTGATAAGCATACATTTTTCATAATGGGTACTTTAGAACCACGGATTGTTGGTTAAGTGCAGTTTAAAGATGAAAATAATTTCTTTTCTGCTTTGTAAGCTACATTGACGAAATAATTTAGAAATATCCTTTAGCTATCGTTCTATACACGTATGTTGACTAACTGCTAGCAGCTTGGAGTACATCTTTCTCGTGTTCTTTTTGAATTCCGACTGTTTTGAAAATGGCTAAAACTTCGCCTGTCAAAAAATCTCAGATTATTAATAAAAGAAAACAGATGACCACTGACAAATTCGTTCCATTAAAATAAAATAAAGGACTAATTTCCTAGACGTTAAGTTATTGAACAAAGACGTTTTCCCGTAAAAGAGATTGTTATATAAATGTATGTTGACACTTTCATCAGATTGAGACACATATTGGTTTATTTTTTTTCTTCTTAATGATAACATGTATTGATATCGAATGTATGTTGTTTGAAACTGATTACTATTACATATGAGTTCGGACATTAGTCATACCAGTATAAATTATTTACTGCAGCTATGTTCAACGTTATCTATATGGAAAAGTAATACACATTTTGAATATATATATATATATATATATATATATATATATATATATATATATATATATATATATATATATAT
Source organism: Megalonaias nervosa (assembly GCA_016617855.1). Taxonomy (NCBI): domain Eukaryota; kingdom Metazoa; phylum Mollusca; class Bivalvia; order Unionida; family Unionidae; genus Megalonaias; species Megalonaias nervosa. The sequence goes on from JAECUM010059650.1 coordinate 12,718, forward strand.
ATATATACAGTGTGAATTTTGCGTTGTAATTGTAACACAAAAGAGGCGAGTTTTGCAGATGTCATTGTATCATATGGCAATTTTAAAATGATGTATACGATTTTGCACCGGGCTAAATTCTTGGCATATATAAGGATGGTAGCACTTTAGTATATCAGGTAGGGATATGACTGATTGTTAATGAGATTCAGTTTGATAACCATGTCAGGCGAAACCGGTGTCAATGGGTAAAGATTGGGTTTTGTTTATCGTAATGTCAAGGGTTCAAATGTTGCAGAAACAGCGTTCGTACTGGATGAAATATTTGTTTTAAATTAAAATTTTGCAGAGATCGGTTTATTAAGGGAAGCAAGCAAAATACAAACTTTTCTAAACCTTTGAGGGGCGTGTGTTAATGGTGGTTAGATAGACCTGAATTTTGATTGGGTAAGTTAACGGTTTGGGATGTCTTTACCAGGCGATGTCATGGGTTTTAAAAGTGAATTACACAGCAGAACAGGTAGTGTAAGTTTTTGCCTGAGGGAAAGGTCTTGACTCCGGGAGAAGGCGGAACTCTCGTAAAATTTGTCCAAGGGACGTATAGTTCATAGTCTGTGAGAGACACGTAACAAGGCGTGTAAGGAGACAGATCTGCTAGAGAAAAGAAAGCGAACCTTCAACGTTAAGGTCCTAATTTCATATATAATATTTTTGTCATGTGTCTTATGATAATTATTTGAATTTTATGTGTTTTAAATGCAATAGAAATCATGTAGCGAAGAATTGATTATTATTAGGTTTGCTTGATGATGATATGCTCAGATCTCCATTTATTCCATCCATTAATTCCATTTTTAATATTCGTTCGATCCGGGCTATCACAACTTGGTCGATAATCCTCTAGATATCGATAACCACCGAAAAAAATAATCCACCACACATATACCTTGCCCCCACCCCCACCCCTTCCTTGGGACCGGTCAAAGGAGGTTCTGAATAAAACCCCTCTTGATTATGGTCATCATCTGGACAAGAAGATTGGTGGCAAGTTTTGGTTGATTTTCACTTTTTTATATTGGAGGAAATTTGGTAACGGACAAGCTCGTAGACGAACAGAAGGATGGTATAGCATAAATCCCGAAGCTGAAACGTGGGATAATAATAATAATAATAATAATAATAATAATAATAATAATATCCTCCTCCTCATCATCAATATCATCGTTATCATCGCTTTTTACAAATTTCAAAACGAATATTCCACGTTGAAGAAATTATGGTGAATTTATAATGCTAGAATGTGTGTTCTTTGACAAGCATATTTGAAAGGTTTAGTTCATTTGACCATTCATGGAGGTATTACAGTTTCTTAATTGTTTACATATTTTCTAATAAAACAAATGTCCATATATCCCTTTTTTTGGAATATCCATAGTCTTTCCTTGTATTGATCTTTGCGAACATCTTTAAAACTGTAAAGCCGATAATAAGGACTACTTACCTCATAATACGAAAGGACGCCAGCCTCCCTAGTGTAAGGGCCCGCAGGCCCCACCCCTGATGCTGGCGCACCCATATGCCATTTGTTAGGGTCAGCTAGTGTAAAGCTCCGACCGTAAGTGGGCAGTCCGATAATCAACTTCTTGGAGGGACAGCCCTTAGTGATCCAATAATTGGCTGCAGCTTGCTGCAATAATAATGATAATGATGATGACGACGACGACGACGATGATGATATTAGTACAAGTAGCATCGTCATGATCATCATTGTTGCTAAAATGAATATTTATTCAGGCTCTGAACACCGTTCAGTATCATCAAACCGACAAATGCAGGATAGCCTCTCAAAATAAAATGTGAAGTTGCAAGAAAGAGAAGGGCGGAAATACGTCATGTTATTTGACAGAATTTCGCAAAATAAAATCAAAACTGAGATTTCTTGCAGCACGAGTTAAAGTAATCTGTGGCTTTGTGCTTCTTTTACAATTACAACCTTACCACGTTAAGGTACGCTAGATCTCCGTGCTCGCCACTTCTTTTGTAGAGCGGGCTGTTGTGACCGATGATCGTCTCCCAGCCGCCGTGAAGGTCATACGACATCAGACTGATAAAATCCATGTACCTGAACACCATTCAAACAAGTAAAGAAAGATATTTGCGTGTTAAATCTGAAATTTTGGAGAGACCATCGCAGTACCTATTACAGTACCTCGAGTTTAATGTCTTAGTAGTTTCTCAGCCAATACTTTATACAAGGTAAGGGCTTATTTGCTGTACTTCGTGCCTATCGATATAATGGACCTCTACATACAGACAGTATATTATTTCTTTTGTTGAATCTAATTGTGTAACTGTTGGACTTGCTGATCATAGTGTGGATGAACAAGTATATGTGCCTTGTACATCTTTCCTATGGCTAGAATGGAGCAAGAGATATTTGCATTATGACAAGTCCTAAATAAAACAAAGAACAAACAAACGAAGAACTGACTTAAATCTTGCCTGGCATGAAATATTTGTGGCTTTTTCACTTCTTAGACTCAGGTAGACTTAACACATATTGAAGACAATATATCAATAGTTGTCAAATGATCAATTCAGAATAAATACAACAGTACCTTGCCATTCCTGGGATGTCATATGAGACGTCGATAGTATTTTTGCCGGCAGCAACAGCAGCCGTCAGTAGGAGACGATCTTTTCCGGTTCTGACTGCTTCCTCTTCAAACATCTGCCGCAGTTCCTATCGCAAAAAAAAAAAAAAAGAACTTTCTTCAAGGCCATATTTTGGCGCTTTTCTGACCAAGAATGCATTTGTATTTTGACTATAACGATTGCGGTCGTGTGACGTCATTGTTCTTACCAAAGTACGTCCGAAAGCCTCGGTTCGACAGTCGGAAGATGGCGCAGACAGGGGAACGCCAAATCTCTTTATAGTATATTAACTGCAGAAAATGGCATGCAGAATGCCGACATCTTTCTTTCTGACATAGGTATTTAGTTCGTGAGTAAGTCCATGTGTCTGTGCATTACGGTCAGAATAAGAACAAAGAACAAAGGTCTCGTTTCAGAGCGTCGAAACATACGTCAGAATACCATCTTTGACAAATTAGATGTTAGAGATAAAAGAAACAACAACTTTATGATTAAATATCACAAGAACTGCTCTTTTAGTTTCGACACAGTTTATAGTTTTATCTGAGACTGTATATACTGGAATACTTTCATTGTATTGTAGATTCACTATGGGAAGTTTTCATCAATTTAAATTTACCATCTATTAATACCACTAAGTTCTACTTTTACCTGTAGAAGCAGAATAAAGTTCTGGTAATCAGAAGGGCTTCCACCCCTCGATACAGGATACTCCCAGTCAATGTCAAATCCATCGAAGCCATACTGCCGAATGAACTGGACAGTGTTAGACACGAACTCCCGTCTGTTTTCCGCCAAGGATACAATGGTAGAGAACCGCACGCTTCCTTCGTTCCAGCCGCCCGCCGCAATCAGAGTCCGCAAACCGGGATAGGTTGTTTTTAACCCATTAAATATTTTATAACTTAAAAAAAATAATAAAACGAAATAAGTACTGCTTTAATTATAGACGGACCAAAAATGCATGCATATCGAAATTATACTTTTTCTTTCGTCATTTATTAAACTTCTCGGTTGTTCGTCCTTCGAGTTCGAAGATGTTGTTGTTGTTGTTGTGGGGTTTAATGCCATTTTTGCAGCACACGATAAGATATACATGGCGGCCAGTATTAATAGTGGAGGAAAAACCCGGGAAAACCCGGAAAGAACCACCGACCCACGAGAAGCTACTGGCAAGTTTCTCACATACCCACATTGGCCGAATGCGAGACTAGAACCCACGCAGACAGAGGTGAGATGGCAGTGATCCGTAACGGAGAGCGCTTTAGACCACTCGGCCACTCGGGGCCCCCAGTTCCAAGATGACAATGACCACTAAACTGGGTTAGCTCTGTGAGTACGCGAGTGGCTGATCATGCCAATTTGTCCTCTAGACTGTCTATAGCGCATTAAACAGAAGATTCCGCTTAAATAATAGAGGATTTGCTACAATTCTCAGATTTATGCTGCACGCGCATTTGTACTCCTCTGAAATTCGCCACGGTTCAAAGTCTGTTGCTCCAGTACGGATGAGACTTAGCCGGGGTGCGATCTTGTGTGAGATCTTCCCAAGAATCAGAATGAATGATAAAGTGTTTCAAGGACGACTTAAGGGAACCTTTGAGTCGTTTCTTCTGAACACCCTGAGAAGGCTTTTCCTCCTTCAGCTCGCCAGAGGAGACCATCTTTGGTAGTCGCTCTTCTGACATCTGGTGACGTGCCTGCCCATATCATCGATTGACACCCTGTCCTGCTATCTTATCCTCATCCGTTACCTCAGGCGTTCCATGTGAAAGTGGTTCAGCTTCTTACATGGCATGTGTACACTATCCACGTTTTTCATGTAGACAGCAGTATCAGCAACACAGTGGTTTTGTAGACCTTCAGTCTTGTACGTAACAGTGTGCTTCCGAGATCGGTGAACTTGTCCACTGCCAGGAGGGTTGGCCATTTACTGTGATAATAGGCTCTACATAAGGCTTTCCTGGTGCAGGTTGGTGCATAACTTTTGTTTTCTTGGTACTTATTGTGAAACCGAAACTGTCGCAAGCTGAAGAGAAATGGTCTATACTTTGTCGCATGTCAGACTCAGATCTGGCATTCAGGGAACAATATTGAGGAAATAGAAGATTACGAAACCTCACTTCATGTAACTTTGTCTTCGCCTGCAGTCTCCTCAGAATGAAGAACCTGCCGTCATTCGAGTATCTGATGTCGATCTCAGTGTCATAGTCGCGGAAGGCATCAGTAAGCAAGGCATAGCACATTATACTCATGAGAGTTGGGGCCAAAACACAGCTTCGCTTGACTCCACTAGTGACTCGGAGTGCTTCAGATGGCTCGCGCGAGCATGCCAGAATGGAATTGTCTAACCATTACGATGAATTCCTCTGGCCAACCAAAGTTTACCATGATCTTCTAATCACCCCCAAAACTGACCGAGTCAAAGACTTTTGTCAATCTACGAATGTCGTGCACGCACAGGTTGGGATTCTATTCCTGTCATTCCTCCAGGGGTTGACGAGCTGCAAACACCATGTCTGTGGTACTTCGTCTTTTCGTGAAGCCACACTGATTCTCAAGCAGGAGCACTTGATCGCAGCGATTCAGTAGGATTCTGGCGAGGGTGTTGCAGGCTATTGACAGCAAGGATATGCCCTGATGGTTTTTGCAGGATTCTCTGATACCTTCCGCTTGTACAAGTGCACGATGGATGCATACTTATACTCCTAGGGTATAGTTCCTTCAGTCCACATTAACTGGAAGAGTTCAGTTAGTTTCTGTGCCAAGTGCCAACCTCTGGCTTTCTAGACTTCTGCTGGTATAGCATCTGCTCC